>DWEC01000470.1:0-17014 GCA_018245735.1 Microceris miodesmiata
GAATTCAGCCCCTCACTCCGGGGGTGTCGGGTTCAAATCCATGGCGCGCACCTCTTTACAAAAGTGCGTTTTTAAATGTAAATATCACTTGCTAACGGTGAAGGAAAACATCGTGAGGAAACCTGCACATCCTAGAATTTATAAAAAAAAAATATTTTCTAAGATGTGTGAAGTCTGCCAACCCGCACTTGGCCAGTGTGGCAGACTATGGCCGTAACCCTCTTAATATGAGAGGAGACCCATATTCCAGCAGTGGAATTATAATGGGTCGATTATTATTTATTTATTTTATTTATTAAAGCATTAACGTACAATTAATGTATATATCAAAATATAATCATTGGTTTAGATTTTTTTGTCCATGCCACAAAATATATACAACCAAAAAAATGTAGGTATGTGAGAACGACGAAACAAAAACTACTTGATATTAATAGACAGCTACGTAGATTTTTATTATGCAACTTATTGAGCGCGAATTTGATTTTTAATAAATCTATGTTTGTTACATTTGATTTTTCAAAATCAGTTTTAATTTCACAGACAAATTTATTATAACAATGATAATTGAATTTTTTTGACATATCAGCAACAGTCAGTCTGTCCACAGTCAACAGTCGGTCCATTGCTAGATTTAGATCCCTCCCCACGGTATAGTAACAAATTAGAAGTGATATGTAAAGGTAAAAAACGATCGTGGTCATCTTTGGAATGTGTGACCACTGGTGGCAATCTATCACGACCCTTTACATGTTTTGGGATGGTTTAAACAATAATTTCTATTATTTTATAAATGAACGACGAAACATCTTTCGCGACTCTACAGAAGGTTGGGTTTTAAGCCGGATCATGCTTTAGCTGCAAGAATATGTCCAAGTTCACCTCTACTGCCAGAGACACTCGCACTCGTTTTGTCTGATATTAATTTGTTATGCTAAAATAAGCGAATATTGCATTAAATATATATGTCAAAAGTTATCGAATTCAAATAAAATAAAACTAAAGTGATTTTTCCGATAAGAATTAATTCTAATGACTCATATAATTTGTCCATCTAGCTAGATAAAATTCAAATCAGGATTTGAGCAATGCTTAAATAAATATCGTTGACATTAACCACTAGGTACTCTATTACTTTAATGTTTATCCAAGAGGAGAACAATATGGTGCAAAGTAAATGTAATTACTATAAAAATTTCAGTCAACATTTGACTGACTCCGTGTCGAAAAGTTTCGATATTATTAAAACATAATCTAATAAAAAAGCTCACCTTGACTTCTTCTTCGTATATAAAGAAACTGAATCCTAAAACACTGTTAAAATTCACGCGTTAATATTTATTGAATTTTCACGGTATGAAAGTTTTTTCACGTATTAATCCCGCGCGACATAACGTCCGTCCAGCGCAATGGATAGTTAGAAACTATATGACGTAACGAAACGCGTACACTTGGCCTTTTTAGCCCTGGACGGTATTCGTATTCGAACATCCTAATTATGGATCCACCTGCTAATTAATTCTATAAAACTAAATCTAACAATTTTAATTCTTGCATCATTGTTAAACTTGACTGCGTCGTTAGTCTAGTGTAGCACAAATGTTTGCTGAGCAAGCGGTCCAGGATTTGATCGCCGGGTCGGGTAATGTATTGTTGGGTTTTTATAAGTTTAAATCCCGAGTCGGGATCTATATTTATGTCTAGTGTATGACCATTAGTTTAACCCCTATTCCATAAGATAAAGGAGTTTCAATTCATTCTGCTTATTTCACTAATTGATGATTTGATGAGGGTCACATGATGGAGCTGAGAGGCGGATAGTGAAACTATAACTGGTATGTGGATAAAGCCATGATTATATTATTTTTATGTTTTTAAATATAGCTCGATATCGAAATCGTTTCGGACAGTTTTTATATATTCATGGTTAATTGTAATTCTCATAATTTGATAGTTAATTTAAAAGTTATAATATCAAATACAAAGGAAATGTTTCTAGGATGAATTTAATTTGAATATGGATAAAAATAAAAAAACATATTTATCGTCGTCAGTCTATTATTAACAAATACTAGACATAGGCCTTACGATAAGTGCGCTATTATGCTCGATTTTCAGTTCTTTGCTTCCAAACACCGCTAGCCACTTTGCGTATATCGTTATTCCGTTTAGAGCGTCCTCTATACTATATTTTGTTTGCCAAGAAGGGATTACCACTCCATAACTTTATAGCACTGTTAAGTTCCAAATATTACGTAAATATTTTATAAGGGCTATAATATATCATGAATAAAATTTTTCACTAAGATATATACAAATTAGTACTTAATATAAAATTAATATAATTATTACCATATACACATACATAGTATAATTATTACATTAGTATACAATTACTATAATAAACTAATATGCTTAGTTTGTGATAATGGGTGATGATTACGACGTCAACGTCAATGGGGAGCTCAGAGCCAAAAATGCTTTCCGTTCTAGCGTCGATGGGGAATACACAGGCGAAACGCGCGGAACTATAAAAATCCCATAAGATACATACAGATGTTATTTTTAGCACAAACTGTCACTTGATGGTACTGTATTATGTTTTTAATTCGTACGAGTATTAATTATCTGTGCAACACTGATGACGGATATTGAAAAAAATTTTGGAATGCGACAGTGCGTCTTGATTGCTTGAGCGTGCGGATGTGTTACAAAGATGTGGTAAGTTTTTTTATTTTTATGCATTATTTTGAATGTGAACTGTACATTTAATTAATTGTGAAGATATTTCCTGTCCGACTTATGTGTTATTATGACAAATACAAAACTGTTTCATGGATTATTTTAGCTCGAAAATTTCTATTGTCACGACGCCATCATCGTTTGATTTTTACAAGTCGTATTTAAATCGTTATATTGTTTGTTTTTGTAAACTAAATGCTGATTATAAGATAATATTTCATTATTAACAAGATAATAGGAATTAAAGACAAAAATTTTGTTAGATGTTCTAGATAATATTGGAAATAAAACGCGTCACCTATGATTTTATTACGCAGGACGCCATTCCCCATTGGACAGTTCTAAATAGTACGTAAATAAGGGTTCGTACAAACATTTCGTTTGGTGATCGTTTTGGTTATTTTCTATTTATGCTTTGGTGTTGTTTTAGCGTTAAGTATAGATGCGTTGTTTCTTGAACGTTTTTATTTTAAATTGTTCTACCTATTGAAAAAAAATTATTTAATATTAAAATAACACTTTTTTTTTAAATATTAATGAAATAAAATTAATAGTGCAATTATTTATACAGTGACAGTTAAATTATTGAAGAATTTATTGAATTATCTGAAATTAAACGTAACTTCACGCCTGTAATCCACGAAGGGGTAGGCAGAGGAGTATAATACACTCCCATGTTTACCAGTTAAGGGCTAAAAACTTACTAACTCTTAAGATCTATTCACCTTAGCCATATTTAGAAACGTTAATTTCATTCAATAACCCTTAAGATGTTGTTTGTACAATATTCTCTCAATTATTCAAACGATTCAAAAATAATTCAAAACCATTGACCAATTATTAATCTGGATGCACAGATTAATTTAATGAAGCTAGTAATATTATGTCATGTGGATAAAAAACTATGAAATTCCTTTAGGATATGTGTTATGGTATTTTTTCACGATCAGTTCCATTGCTTCATCGTGACTGTGGGATATGTCGACTGCCGCGCGAATGTTTGACATTAATTCTAAATCACCTGTCACATTTTGATGTGTCACTTGAGACCGCGAGGATATAATGTGCTTATAAAATTTAATTCTCGCGAAGGGTTTTGATTGTTATTTGTGAACTGAATCCGTGAGATCTTCGATTGTTATCAGTAGCCATTATTTATATACTTTATCAAAATTATTTTATATAAATAAATTTTATTAGCACTAAAATTTATTTACATAGCAGTATTAGGTACGGCAATCAGCTTTAGGTACGGTGTATTTTTGGGTAAAACAAAAGCTGCATTTCATCTTTTTTTACTTTTGCTCATTAAATTACGAGTTACATAATGCATAACTTCATATTGGGACCGAAATGCAATAGATGTGACACTTTACGTTACTCACAAACTTTTCTAGGCATAGAGCACCCATAGTTCGTTTTTTAAATTTAAAAGAGGAACTAGTGAATTCCCACGAAGCTTACCTCTGTGGTCTAAGCTGCCATTTGTTTGAGATATACAAGAAGATAGCTGGTGCAAGGCACAGTTCATGTTAATTCAATCGATAGTGAGAACGTTGCCTCTATTCGCTCTAAAGTATCTCCGAGCTTGTTAGCGAGTTTTTTTTACGAGTAAAACATTTTAAAACTTGTTTCTTCTTGTAAAATAAGTTAAAGCTATGTCGAGTTCAGAAAAAAGTAACTGCTATGGTCTTTAAAGAAATAAAACAAGATGGCGGACGTGTTTTAGATAAGCAATTAAAACTCTGAATTATTAGCGCGAAAGCAAAAATTTATGTTGAAAAATATGAATGTTGTTTTAATGTCGTGCTTCGTTTAAATTGTAAAAAATTGCAGGTATTCTTATATAAAAGGTATACCACTGTGGATAAAAAGTAATACCTCAGGTCAGAACATTGTAATTCTACTGTGTCTGAATCGTGATTTTCAATCGGATATAGGTATTATTAATTCACCGTATCGTTCCATGTCAATGACCGTATTTTTTTGAATTACCTATGAATCATAATTAGCTTCCATAGTCTCGGGTTTTATTTCTCAATTTGTCAGAAACATGGCAATTAAAGGATATAAAACATATAGCCAGACCGATTAGATAGTCGTACCTTATTTTTATCCGGTCGATTGTAAGCTTCCTGTAAAAAAATACTACATATATGTAATTAGTTTTTTTTTTGCAAATGGCGCGTACACACGTCAGTCAGACTTCGTATTACAATCTGTAATCATAATATATATATTGACTACATCTGTATAAGCGCGTGTCAATCATTATACAATAAAATTGTTATTGTCATGGCATTTATTATTAATAAATTTTATTATTAATTGCTTACTTTAGTCTTTATAATTATGCGTTTCTTTTCAAGTACTGAATTAGTTTCGTTTCTAAAGCCAATTTGACGTTAATTGTATTTATTACATAATAATAATAATTACAAAATGATACAGTAGTGAAATGATACAGAAAATGATACAATAGTACAGTATTGTAACAGTAGATTGTTGATAAAAATAAGAAGTCAGAAATTATTCAAAATTTTACACATTTAGTTACTGTTTTACTGGGAATTAATACTCACTTAAGTTACATAAGTCTTGGGACCATAATTCAGTTGATTCTTTTATATTACACAAATTAAATATTGTAAAAGTTATTACATTTCTCAAGTAATCAGCAACATATACGGCTTAAATATTGTAATGTAAAAAAGACAAGCACAGTTTGGTATGCACAAAAAGCATTACTCTTATTTCAAGTCTACTAACTATTCAATTGATCGGCGCACAGCGTGAGTTACAATTAGCTTGGTGTGTGATAGCGACGATGTTATCGGTTGTTCATTTGCACTCTTACGGTTTAGCAGGATACCATTGTTCGTTGGACACGCTTGTACTGTGATTTTGTAAGGACTAATGCAAACGGAACGGCATTTTGTTTTCATACTTTAGAGTCATTGACGCGTTATAATCTAGAGATGTTGTTTTGACTTCAACCTTCAAGAAACTGCGGAGTAGTAGATATTTTTATTGAAGCTTTGTTGTTCTACTTTTCTTTATATTAACTTATGTTTGAGTATTAAAAATGAAAAAAAGACGAATATACTGTAATCAACATTGAAATGTGCGATTTGATAAAAATAATTATTGTAATTTGCGCCGCACTGAATTTATTGGAGCTTATTGCAATCGTAAAGACGAAATAAAGCACGCTATACTTCATTTCGATTCCAAAACAGAAAAATGTTTTCATACTAAGCCTAAATTGTAAGTTATTACTCACTAAAACGATATGCGATATTGTATCTGTTAAGTTCCGCAGAGGATTAAAGTTATGGTTGCCACCGCATTCGTTTTTATGACAATGATATTTATTTGTGTTGTCTCAAACGAGCTTTGCAACGTCCCTTAAATGAAACTTAATCTTTTAAATTAATTCATGGACATACGTTGAATCTTGTTTTCATTTACAGAAATGTAAATATTGTTATGACTGTAATTTACCAACTCCAATTAAATTGGTTTGAAGATAATGTCGTTAATACATTTTAGGTAAAAAAAAGTAAGTAGTTTAATAAACGAAATTTTGATATTTTTTAAAGTAATACCTTCCAGTTTGGTAACATAACAATTAAAATTGTCAAATACATTTATGTGAATGTTAAACGTGTCTGAATAATGTTGGTAGCCCTAAAAAATACACCTCGAACATTTAAGGAACGGATAATGACAGTCAAAATGTAATTGATTGCTAAGATTAAATTAAGTTTTTGCAAACGAAAGTGAAGTTATTTATGTATACACATATATTGCTATATTCGCGTAAGGCGTTCTTGCTGTAACTTTGATCACACCATTGTACTGAACATTTGTGATAAATAAAGCGACATGACGGTTACATTAAGATAAAGGTTTTTTTTTTAAATAAGTATCTTCGAAATTTTTAAATACGGCTTTTTAAAGCTATTGAAAATAAAAGAATATTGAAAATAAATATTCAAGGCTTTTTATAGCTATTGAAAAAAATCTTCTTCAATAAGCTTTACGGTGTTACACTATATTTAAAGACGTTATAGCACATATTCTATAGACATTCTTCTTCTCATACCTTTTATTTGCGGTCAATCTTCTGAACCGCGATTAAAAAGTCGGCTTGGGACCGCCGTAGACCAGATAACTCGCGCGCTTAATTACTGCTGACATTGGTAAATGGCAGCATTTTAAAAGCTATCCTGGACCAATGCATTCAATTTTCTTAGTGGAACTTTGCAACGTGTGGAGATCACTATCACATCCTTTGTCATTTTACTTAGACCATTAAGATAAAACCCAAGCCCGCAACTATATCAGCGTAGTGCATACCTTACTTAGGCAATTATGAGAAAATAAAGGAATGCTTCCAACAGGTGCAGATAGTTGCGTAAAACGCGTTGGCGTCTCATGTTTTTTTTTCTCTCATAGCTATGTATATTGATGTTCCAGTAAGGATAGGAGTTTGCATTAAATGTTGTAGGGCGGGGTGGGTCGTAAATAGTAAATGGTGGATGCCATCGAACTGGTTCGATTTGCGGTTACCAAGCTCTCGAACTTTACAATAAAATTACGTACGAGTAGTGCGCCGGACATATGAGTGAATCATTAGGAGTTGTGTTGATGTTACGATAAAATATCACGCGCACTGCGGCAAGCGTAAAGCTATGAAATATTAATCTGTGTTTTATAGTGTCGTGTTTTTTCTAATTATCATACAGGATAGTGTTATTGAAAGTTTTGTTATATACTTGTATGGAAATATTTTATGATTATTGGATTCTATTACATATTACCAGTAATAACCTAATTGCTTACAGTTGAAACCCTTCCGGGATATATATTCTAGATAGATAGATAGAGAAGATAAAATATTCCTCGTTATTATGGGTAAAGGAATTTACCGTGAGGAAACTTACCCCTAGAAGGTATCCATGATGACGTGATGATCGCTACATTAACTATATATCTATATGTATAAATGATTTTTATATGTACATAATACTATGTTATACGGTATAACGAATTGAACGTAACATCACGCCTGCAATTCCCGAAGGGAGAGGGAATGGAGTGTAGTACACTCCCACGTTTCACCAATTTATTAGATAAAATGTCAATATTTCTAAATCTCTCGTTGGATATAAGCTAGGATAAGACAGTTAGTGTAGATACTATCTAGCATCTGGTGAATACAGAATGATTCGCGCATTACCGTGATACCGCTTGGTGGTCGGCATATTTGGCCAGTAAGCCAAGTAGGCCCTGCAGGCCAAGTTCAATGCCAAGAATCCGCTGCTCACCCCAAATGAATCGATAAACTTATAATTCCTAGCACGTGCAACCGTTGATTCCGTTTTATCTTCCACTTACCTGATCTCGGAGAGTTACAAGATGACTCGAATATTTAAAAGAAAATGTCCATGTATAAATTGTGCAAAATGTATTGTATAGATATAATAATACATTAATAAAGAAATATGGATCTCTTATTTAATGTTGAAACATTAAAACGTAATACATTATGGTCTAATGTCGAACCCTACTGCGCCACTAGTCTTAATGAATTATTAATCTTCAATGCACCAGTCTCATAGTAAATCTATGAATGCGTTGTAAAGAATGAACAACGTAAACGGTACATGACGCCTGAATTCCACGAAGCGGTAGGCAGACCAGAGGAGTGTAGTACCTACACCTCCAAGATGCACCAATTACGTTTACGTCCCATGGAATAGGTGGTGAGCCTATTTCCATACACCGGGAACAGATCCAGACTCCGAGTGTACTGGAACTTCTAAATTAGAAAAATCCAATAGTAGCCGGCCCGGGATTTGTAAAGAATGAAAACATTTTAATTATCTTGTTGTTATCAGACCGTTCTTTCGACAATATGTAGTTTATAAATATATACGAGAGAATATGGAAATATTATGAACTTCAAATTCTTCAAATTATTATGAACTTCAAAGCACGAAGTTTTGATTTGTGCCCGGTGTATGGTCAGAGGCTCATTCCCTACACCATGGGACGTATACCAGGTAAAAAGTGGAAGTACTCCACTCATTCCCTTGACCCTTCTGCGAAATACAGGCGTGGTGTTCTGTTGTGTTATTAAATTAAAATAAATTGATATATATTAAATGGATGCCGATATGATGTATAAAAACGGTGATACAATGTTCGTATGATACAGAATCATTCTGTATGTTTTTGTATTCCAAGTAAAAACGGTATTTGGTTATAGGCTATTTTTGTTAAGCAAGCGCATCATTTCATGTTTTTATTCAACTCGAATAATGAAGGCTGACTCAATATCATTGCATTTACGATATTTACATAATAGAAATAAGCAACCGGCATTTTTAAAAAGAAGGACTGAAAGCTACATTTGATTATGATTATTACAATTATAGTCTGTCATAATAATTTAATATAATTATATATCTTTATGAACTTGAAGCCATACTTTTTTAGCTTCGAAGTTCGAAAAATGAAGCAATTGCTTTCTCATATTATGACTTTATTTTATGTATATATTTTGGATTAAAATAAATATTTATCTATCTTTATTAGGACAGATAAAAAAATCGCAAACATTACGTAAAAAGGTAATAATCATAAACTCAAATGTTAAATAATCGACCCTTTTATTATACCATTGTTGGAATATGGATCTCTTCTTATAATGAGAGGGTTAAGGTCATACTCTGCCACGCTGGCCAAGTGCGGCCTGGCAGACTTCTATACACCTTAAATTTTTTGTTTGTGTTTTAGATGTTAGATGTTTTCCTTCACCATTAGCAAGTGATATTTAAACTTTAAAAAACGCACTTTTGTAAACAGGTGCGTGCCATTGATTTAAACCCAACACCGAAGCGAGAAGCTGAATTCTTAACCGCTAGGTTATCAGTGCACTCAAATGTTAATTAAACTCAAATCCACCATTCGCAGGTTCGATTCGTGTTCACAATCGCACAGGTACTTACGTCATTGCGATCGTACGCGTCTTTGTCGTAAATAGTCATATCATACATCGCAAGGTCGCTGAACTTTGAAAATTTTAATTCCCAGTATTATAATTACGAGATCGCTATCACCGCACACGTACCTACTGGATAAGGATGTTTTGCTTTTGCGATTGAACAAAGGCTATATTTTTTTTCCCCCCGGCTTAATTAGGTAACATATATAACGATCAAAACGGTTTGTTCTATATGTCTGCAATGTATGAAATCATCTCCTTTTGTCAGTCAGCGTTCCACTTCGGTTCGTTTCCCGTAACATTTATTCCAATTTTTCGTTTGAACTTTTTGCTGTACGTCTATTAGACACGTGAATAATTTAACTGTATGATATTGCGAGTTATTCATGTTTTAATCTACAAAAATTCTATCAGATCATCAACTCACGTATTAATACAATTTAATGTTTCATTGTTAACACAATTATTACAGTTGTATATCACTTGGGTTTCAAAATATATATTTACACGACAATACGAAGTTAAAATTATCAAATATACATATTTAAAATAAAATTCTAACTACGTTGTTAATAAATAGAGGACACGACACTGAGTATATCGCCATATTATCTTTGAGTGGTTTAACATAATGGAGAACAGTGGATTATATTCTAGCTATTGTGAAATCAGTAACGTATAAATATTCGTATTTTAATTTATGTGTATGTGTTTAGTAGATAATACAGATACAGATTCACACATATAATGGAAAGTGTTTTTCCATTTTATGTAATATTATTTTTTTTATATGCGAAAAGTTATGGATAATGTTTATTATGTCTTAAAATAAAAAATAATACATTTTTAAAATGTAGATTTTGATAATGACATGCAAACATCTTAAATTTGAATTGCCTGGAATTCGAATCCCAAATTGGGTATAAATTGATTAAATGTTTTCCTTTTTTATATTTACATGTAGGTTACAAAGACTAATTAAGTACCCAAATGGTAATACCAAAATAACAATGGATTCTTCGTCGATGTCCTGTTTAAGAAAAACATGATAATCATTATAATTTTTTTTTTCACATGAAGTTAGATTTAAAACATCATTTACCTTACAATGCCTAATAAAAACACCGAATATTTCGCTTAAATGCCCTTGGCTTTGTAATTGGTTATTTTTAACGAGTCTTTTGGTACCCGCCAACGTTTAAGAACTGTGCATGTTTCAAATATTTATAGTAATTGTAAAAAGAAATTAAGTTATTACATATGTATATAATACACCATGTATATAATACACGATTACAATATAGATATGGGTAGTTAATATAACGATTTGCGCCTTGTATCAAATCATCTGTACTGTCATAAAAAATCATAGCTTATAATTGGGAGGCTCGATCATAAAGCAATTTAAGGTTTATTGTGTAACGGGCACCTACGTGTCATTAAAAATTCGCTTACAATTAACACGTGTACCGCCGATCCGTTTGTGTAAACATCGATTAGTTACCGTTGCAACATATCGGAATTTTCGTTCGATGTTTCTTTTATTTTTGTTGATTTAAAAATCACGTATCGCTGTTTTTACACGTCCGTATTTAGTTAAAATGTATTTATTTTACAATTTTTTGATGTGTGTGTGCCTAATATAAATGCCTAGTGTCTAAAATACATGCCCAGTGTGTTATGTTAATAGGCTATAAAATATATTTATTTATTAAGATGAACACTGTTACAATTAATGCGATGTGTATAATAAAATTTATCCCAAATGTCTTATTCTTGTGTCATATGCTACGGTAGAATAACGACTAGCAAGGTTATGTGAATCCCAATGATAAATAACTTTTAATCGATTTCATATCACTTACAATTAATATTATAAGGAAATAAAAATATGTTTAATATAGTTTAAATACTGGCTAAATAAATAGGGTTTTATCAACAACAATTTTCTTGAACTTATAAAGACATGAAACATTATCGGGCAACGCTGAAAATAATTTTCCATAATTATTATGGTTAATTAACCACAATTATTATGGTTATGTTGAGAAGCAGTAGTCTGTAACTTAAAAAAAATACAATGGAAGCTGAGCCCGAGCACTTCCATATTACTAACATTATTACTAATGGTACATCTGCAACTAACACTTCTTGGTATTTTAAAAGAAACACAACATTTTCTTAATTCGTTTTTAAAAAACGCCAGTACGTTCGCAAGCATTTGAATATCAGAGATTAACCTAAATGCAGAGCAGACGTTTGACATTGAAATATAAGATAAAAGATTGTAAAATATACGATCTATTATCACCAGGCCGTACAATTAAGACGAAACAATGAGAAAGTGGTTAACTGGTATGTTGCAATGTGTTACAGAATCGCCGGATGAATGTGATAAAATCACGACCCAAAGCCCGTGAAGTTGCTAAACTAGAGTTTTGTGTCGGGTTTTTATACATATGTATATTGTTATCTGCGAAAGGCTGCAGGTAGATGCTGGATGCGACAAGGCGAAGGCAGGGCGCGATGGCACTCATTAAGGGAGGCCTACGTCCAGCAGTGGATTGAGATAATCTGATGTCATTTTTGCTATCGTTGTATATTATATATAGTTACATATATCCGTTTATTTATGATACAATCAGATGCAGTCACGCAAGAACCTGGGGCACGTCCCCCAGTTTACCAATAAAAGGCCTGCGCCTTTATGCGACTCTATGTCAAATAAATATATAAATATCTAGGGTCATCGCCATACATGGCAAACTGATCTTAAAGTAGGCTTGAAGGCAGCATGTGTTATGGTAACGAGACGGCTGATAAAGGACATGTATTCTTACATATTAATATATACATCCATAGATTTTCTTTGTCGCTCGGACACAGAACCCACTGCCCTCAGCCCAGCCAGCCATTTTCCAAAGCATTGGGCCAATGTGTCACTCATTAGGTTTTGAATAATAAATAGAATCACGCAGTATAGAAGAATCTTTCTTATTTACAGGTAGTTCTCAATAGTTCCTCTACCGATTCGACTGATCGTCATTCTGGGATCATCGATTTTTTGACTCCCAATGAACACTTTAACTTTAACTCTAAATGAACAATGATTAAAAATAAAAAAACTCTGCTTTTATATTTACAATTGTATGTTTGTGAAAAGAATAGAGCATTAGAGTTACAATATAACAATGGAATTCGTTATGGTTTTACATGTTTCTTATGTGGTAGGAAATATTATGATTACTGCAAAAACGATCTTTATAAACGAACTGTTCTAATGATACCATAATTGCGTCGAATTGTATGTAATTTGATTGTATGTAACATTTCAAATATTCATTAATTCCATAAAAAAGATAGTACCTAATAAAAAGCAAAGTTTAATATAATTTTAATTACCGCGTTTAAATTAGTGGTGATGGCAATACTTAGTTTACTGTTGCTGGCAATATTTAATCTAACGTTAGTAATACTTTTATATGAATGCCATTATGTAACTAAATGTTGATAGAAATATTAAATGTATTATTCACGCCCATATTGATACGAAATGTTAATTTAGCCATGATAAATATAATAAGTGAACCATATATACTTGAAAATTGTTATTCCATATTACCTCAAAAGGCGCAAACATGTAACCAGTTCAATAAAATACTCAACCGAACTGCTCCCAGCTACGTCTTCTTTTTATGTATCTATCATACCTTTTTGCGGGACACTTATTTACACATTTTTATTGCCGATTGTAGAGTTTCTCAAACCCTTTTAGTGCGTACCTTTTGCGTATAGTACCAGTTTCTCTAAAAAAGGTTTCGTCGGGATGTTAAATACATCAATTTAATAGAACAATATGTGTTCGTACATATTATGTAAGAATACAAGCATATCGTACGTCGGGTTATGATATAATAATATTTTTGTTATATTATATATTGTTATTAAATTTACGACAGTTGAAAGTATGTGAAAAATAACAAAAAAAAACATAATAAAATACTTTATTGTACGCTAAAATAGAAAAAGAACAAAATTCTCGAAAAATCAAACCACTACCATGCAGCAGACAATATGAGACACAATTTTTTTGTACAAAAATATAAAAAAAACAATTTCAAACATACATACAAACACTTTCGTAGATATATATGATATACCTAGTCTGGGTGAGAAGATACCAATTTACAAATTTCAAAGTTTTTCTCAAAATCTTTTTAATATAAAATATTGATTAGCTAAGTTATAAAAATTATTTCGACTTATTAAAACTTAAAGCTCTATTTTCAATTCATTCATTTCATTCATTCATTCATGCACCATATATATATATACATACATACATACCTAAATTGTATAGCTTATACCTACTCACACGCCTTTTGTTACTGAGAAAATGTGTAAACACCGTACAATTAAAATACTTTAGATATTATATAATTCTTACAAATAATGTAGAGTTCTTTAATAATAGAGTCAAACTGCATATCATAAGCAATAATATTAGTTTAGAAATTTTATTAACAGTTGAATAGACTTCCGTTATTATTATATCATTACGCCAGGTTCCTTAAGGAAGGGGAGAACATCTAGTGCCAAATGTATCTATTCTCGTGTGCCAGGCTTTTTCCATATTCATAAACCATAGAGTTTCATACTCGGGTTTTTCAGTTTTTCTAATTAAAGGCAAATATACCTAAATCGTTCTAAGTAACGACTGGCCATTATGAAGTCATGCTCACGTATTGCTTGCATGAAAATCGTGATCGTATGGGAAAATTGACTTGCATCGCGATCACGTTAGGCATGCGAACTTGAATGAGGGCCAAGGTATCCTTATAAAATTCTTTGCATATGATATGGTTGTAGGTATCAGTAACAAACTTAACATCACGCCTGTTATCCCCAAAGAAGTAAGCAGAGGGATGTAGTAAACTCTCATATTTCACCAGTTACGTTTACGTTCTAATGTGGAATAGGTGGTGAGTCTATTGCCATACATCGGACACGGATCCTGATTCCGAGGTTCTACATGGAATTTTTAATGTTAATTGTGTGAATAAAATACAATGCGTTCCACATACATTCTAATCTGAAATCCAGAGTACGCAGACTAGAATGTTCTATTTGACATTGCACATAAACTAACTAACATTAAAGAGACTCCCTTAACCTTAAACCTTGGAATTGGAGGACTGACGTTAGTGGGTTTATATAATTCGATTAACGTAATTGCAACATTAAGTGGAGTAAAAAAATCATGAAACATATGGATATTTTCAACCACACATCGCGTAATACAGTTTTTTATGCGGTGAGGAAAAAATAAATGACCAGGAACACAATTATGCTTATGACTTGACTGTCTTCCTAATAAATGTACACCGATGTAAATAAATGTTTGTTGAAATAAAGTTACATTATGCATGTATTTTATCAAATGTTACAAGAGAATTATGAATTAATTTGTATGTTTTATTTGTAAATACAAATTAACAGTTTTAAGTAAGCATTTGTGCGGATACAATGTGTGGGAGGAGTGACCACTAGTGTGTTAATTATGTTCCAGGACTAATTGGTGCTACTGCAATCGTAGACACACACATATGCATGCAAATATATCTGTAGGTATCTTGAATAGAATTTGTGACCACTTGAATAGAATATTTTGTAACTAATCACGAGGTTAGTTACAAAATATTCGTTAGTTAAATTCAAAAAAACAAAAAAGCTAAGAGGGAAGCGATGTTTCTTTTCATTTATCTTTTGAATAATGTAAATAATAACGAATCGCTTCTTTTATGTTAACGAACATTATATGCAATTTATTTATATATAACTCCCTAGCACGTTCCGCGTTTGAATTTTACCTATAATTTACCTAATTCCAATTCCTACCTGCATATGGAGAAGACGCAGAGAACTAGCTTTCCATTAGTGGTGGGTATGTAGAGAGATGGGGCAGCGATCGACCCGTTTACTCGAGATTTATAGAAACCCTAATGACCCTATTAATAATCTACGAAACAATAAACGTATTAGCAATCTTACAATGTGTAAAAAAGGCTGTTAAACAGTCTCGTAGCAGTAGCCTCAGAAACTTTGATGTCAGTATTTATCAAGGGTAGATACTAATCGGTGCACTATGTAATTAGATAAAACCTTCAATGATGCAAAAAAACTAAACCAATTTACAATGACATCACTTTATGATACATAATAAACGTACATAACTTACAGGATGAATTATGTACCTGAGCGTAATGTATAGGGAGTAATTAAAAGGTGGTGTCATAATGGAGAGCAGAATAAACAAATAGTCGACGTCCGGTGGCACCGCAAACAGGTTCCTTCGTAAACGCTTTGCCATTATTACAGCAAATCATCCATGGATATTATGTTTAGATTGAATTGTCTTTGATGTTATCTAAGAATACTATTATGTCTCTAATTATATACTATTTGTTTTGTAATAGTTGTATGTTATATACAGTATCATCTATTGTTTCAATGAAGATTGATTAAATGTTAAACTTTTGGAGATATTAGCAAAAGCATTTCTGTCAAATATCAATATCGAATTGTGCTTTGTTTCTTGACGAGTGTTTCATTGTTGTATATTGTATTGTATACATTATATTGTATGTATGTGTTGTATGTATGTATTGTATGCATGTATGTATTGTATTGTATGATATAAAGATAACGGTCGCCTAAAATATGTTTCGGTTTTTATTGATCTGGATTTCTTATATGTTGTACTACGTATCAGTGTTAACTATCCATAACATTAAACTGGACAAAGTTTAAAATTTTTGTAATGACCTTTACGTGGAATTAGGAACTGAGAGCTGCGTACAAAAAAAGATTTATTATTCTTTGAAACGTTCTCAAATAGTATGATTAAATAACTCTTTTTGTGTGAAAAAAGAATGGTAAAGTAAAAAATTTCTTGTAGATATTGTCATATTGTTTACAACGCATTTAATCGGTACATATCCGTTTATCCTCGATGCAATTCTAACACGATTTACACAATTAAAAACATTAGATTGACGTGGCAATTAGCGGCCGGGTAATTCAATTAAATCGCATGTCTTCCCCGCCTGTTGCTAGAAAATTACCTGGACAGATCAGTGAAACCTCGTGTGGTACAGATTGTATTTATTTTTCTTGTCTATAGAAATAATGAAAATGAAATGCTGTCTTCATTGCGAAGCGCATAGCCTGAAAAAAGGTATATTTGGAGAATTTTTT
>DWEC01000471.1:0-17006 GCA_018245735.1 Microceris miodesmiata
AATACAGTTCGATTATCCGAAAAAACCGGTTTTCCGAACACCCATGTCCCCCAATTAGTTCGGAAAATTTCGTCATTAACAAAATTTCGTCATTTTTTTTGTCATTTTCAATTTTTTTGTCATTTTTTTTTGTTAGCTTTCCTTAGTTGTTCTGCTTCATGTGTTTTCTGCTTCAAATCACTTATGCTTAAGTAATTAGTGGAAATATTGCTTATTTATGTATATCTGTTACTGTACTTTGTAGTCTGTACAACCTTATTGTATGTTTCCCAAATAAAAAAATAAAAAAATAAATAAATGAAAAAAAGGCGAGCCAAATTATTTTATCATATTTTCGTATTGCACGACATGCACATGCATATTGAAAACATTCCAACTACTGTAGTAAACAATATCATTTACCCAACTAAATTGAAATAATAAAAGCGTGTTAAAAAAGAGCGTAGCTTACGGCAGGCTCACATGACGTGTACCTTCTGACATCCCACCTTGGTATTAAACAACGTTAACATTATTAACATATTTGCATCTGCGAAATACGTAATCATGCTAATTATTAGACTAATTTCCCAAAAAAATTTATTAATTCATTAGATAACTGTGAATTCTCATTAGTTCATAAGATAACGGAACATTATTACATTTCATATCAATATTGAATTTGTCTTACGAATATATTAAATTACTTTGTTACAATTGCACCTTTTGAAACACTTGTCACCTATTACTTGAATGAATTATTAATTCAAAAGTAACATACGGGCCTTCCATGTTTTCCTGCCTTTTGGATTATCCAATATAGCTGTCAGTTCGTTTATACAATTTTTTCTTCAATATAAATGAATATGAGTAGCGAAATCTTTAAATAAAAAAAAAACAATTGGCAAACATAAATCTAAATTAAACTACATTAACAATCTAAATTAATTTAAATAATTCTAAATTAAAACAAATGTACAACGCACCTCGCGATACTGTTTCAAAAGCTGCGGCGATTGTGGCAAGGACCAATCGACGGCGGGGCGCGCGCCGCAGCCCCAAGCGGCAGCCGCGGCCGCCACCAGCGCCTTCCGCGCCATGGCCGCGCCGCGGTGTGAGCGGTACTCCACGATGGCGGCGCACGAGGCCACAGCACGCCGGATGCGCACCTCCTGCACCTCATCCGTGAGCGCGTATAGCAGCCGCACGATCTCCGCGGACGGCGTCGTCGGTGGGATACGCGATATAAAGATGCGGCAATTGTTGATGGACGGACACACGCCTACCGAAAGTCCAATATTCACAGAATTAATTGTAAAATTAGATTAATAGTTTGAAATCGCATCATGTCTTTAGAGCGGCACCTACCAATTATCCCACAGATAATGTGAGTAATGACTGTATTTATGTATTTGATTCATAGTTATAAACTTTGTCACAGATACATACCCAGCTGCCACGATGGTCTAATCATGTAGTTGTTAAACATACGAATGGCATTGCTCGCTTCGCCCTCCGTTGTATACATCGCGAAAGCATAACTAAAAACATTTTTTTTTTTTATAATAGCGTTCCAAGTAAAACATACTTTATGAGGAAGATTTAAAATTGCACCCTCTATTCCATCCGGAGAAATTAATCATGAGGCGAAACTCGAATAGTTCGCCAGCTTGACGAAACAGCGGCACCAGAGTATCCTCGAAGCAGTCGTGAGGGATTCTGCCAATGAATACCTATTGAAAAAACATGCTACGTTTTATTCATATTTATGAAATTGTTGATATTTCCACGCGTTTGTCTAATTATAAACGTAACGTAAAGTATTTTTGTTCGCGACTATGGACGAGAGTAAGGACTATGGACGAGAATAAAAGGCAATGGTCAATTTTGTACTTTTTGATGAATTTTATACGTATGATTGTTTTTTTGTTAATCCTCCGTAGCTCCATGACCCGCATTAACCATTTAAATAGCAGAATTTGTATAACTAACGTCTCCGAATAGCAACCGGCCAATTTATAACTGCCTACTTACACATCTGGTGTAATTTAAAAAAAAGGATCAATTTTACGCGCAAGTATGCGACGACTAAACCATAGGCCCTCATGCTTCGACGCTACTGGCGCTGCTTGAGGATTACGAGCCTCCAGGAGTATCTCTATAGTATTGTATAGAGTATAGGCAATGCCTGTGCGACGGACACGAAAAGGCCCAGTCAAACGAACATAGTTAAGGTTTTTACAGTTAGGAACTTACCATAACTGGCCAAAAGATCGTACATTTTTAAGAGCAAAACAGTTACGAGGTAGGAATTATTGGTTATCTAACATTAAATGTATCTTAGTAGGAGGAGTGTAGAAGGTTAAAGTTAAAATCTAAATAAAAACCAGCGCTGGCCGCGATCTGTATCCCACCTTCACAAAGCTGTGTTGTGCCCTTTCGCCAATAAAAGGTACCTTCCATTGCTTTTAATATGATTATTATATATTTTGCATTCTTTTTTGAAAATAAACGTAACATCAAGCCTTTAATCCTCGAAGCGGTAGACAGAGGAGTGTAATAATACACTGCCATGTTTCACCAGTTACGTTTAGGTTCCACAATGGAATAGGTGTAAGCCTAATGCCATACACTGAGCACAAATCCAGACTCCGAGTCACTACTAGAAATTTCTACTAAACATCTAAGTGACTAAAATCCAATAGTGTTCACACACACACTACCCAGCCCATCATCGTCCACTGCTGGACTCCAATGGCACGCCACTGAGCTCAATCTTTTGCGCTTCGTATCCCAAAAGTACTCATCCCGAGATTTGAACCCAAGAGCTCGCGATCGGTAGTCACGCTTGCAACCACTCAATCAAACGAGGCATTCAAAAACTATTCAATCAGTGTTTTGAAAATAAATTAACTGATTATTATTGGTTTATTTGACTGCTTTGAATAAGTTCATCGTTACGAATTTAATGTCGATTGAAGTACCTATCTTTTTTAAAAATTACCTTCCTAAATTACGTCGATCTGGAGACAGGAATTGAAAACATTAAAAATTAAAATCTGTTCCTAAGTTCCAAAATCATCGAATTATCACCGATCGACAAACGTCCTCTATTTTTATTTGCACAATTTCTATTGCCCGTGTACTTAGTACACAATGCGAAGATTACATACATTACAAATAATGAATATATGGTATATAAAAAGCGCGGGCAACAAGCTTAAAGAAATGAAAAGGCGCCAAATTGTTATTCTAGGCCTAGATGTTATTTTAAGAGATACTCCACTAATTTTATTTCTACACGCCAGTAGTTTACTAATGAAAAAGATTTTTTTACGAAAATAACGCAATCAACATCATCATCAACATCATGATATTTCTGTCCACTTCTGGACATAGGTCTCTCCAATGGCACGCCACTGAGCTCGATCGCTAATAACGCAATAGATAAACAATAATTATATAATTTAATTGACTAACCCACTCAAACGATTTATGAGTAATTGAAATTTCTTACCTCACAATTTCTTGAAGGTTCTGGTCCACTCCATGCATGAGGAGCTTTTCTATAAATTCTTTGCCCATTTATCTGAGTCAATGTGTAGGAAGTATTATTTTCAGTTAGTGACAATAATCTTGATGATAATTCATATTGATTTACTTCACTTGATGAATAATGCTTTACAGGAGGCATCGTTGTTAATACAAACTGTAAATCTTATAACAATACTTTCAAAAATATTTCACTGATCCGATGTGCTTCACAAATGAGCTCGAGACAAAAAAAAGCAAATGAATCCTTTTATGAAAGTCTGAAAATGGCGCATCGCAAAATAAAACAAAATGGTGGCATTCTTCGCAGTTTTGAAAGAAAATCAAATAAACATTTTATTAATCCTTTTTTTAATACTATATAAGTTTGTGACTTATGGTTAAAAATATTTATTATCTGATAATATTTCGATGAAAAATATTCAACAATTATAATCAAATTCAACAAATTTCTTTAAACAAAGAATACTTTGATAGCGGAAGCTTTATATTTAAACAAAATTAAAATACGAATTTCCCTATCTGTTGTTTCAAAAATCATTAAGGGCACGTACATAAGAAACCGTTTTAATATAATTATGGATATATAATATACGAATGTATTAATATTTAAATAAATGTGTTGTATGATCGCACTCTGATGGTTTGCTAGAAATAAATATTAGAAAATGCTGAAGTTGAATATTTCGTGTCGTATTATAAATTTGCTAGTAATTATAAATATTACTACAGAACATTTTGTTCTACGAGCCATTGACTTTGCTATTTGACTCGTATCTAAGCTTTTCATTAACTGCATTCTAATAATATAAATCCGACGTGTTTTAGCGCCCAATCGTAATATTTGCTGCTTTGTAAAGTATTTCAATTTATTCTGATTTATTATTTTCATAACAACTGGAGAAAGAGCCGAAATAGCTTCTAATGGTATAGAACTAATATCTTCATTTGGTATACCTAAAAATTAAAGAAATATTTAATTACTAATAAATTGGGACCTGAAATGAGAATAATAATAAATAGACTTTGTTTTTTAAACTTACAAGTAAATAACTTGTTTAACCGTCCTACTTCATGTGACGACCATTCATAAGGTCTACCGTACGCATTAGCATTAATTGCTATGTTATACAAAGTCTGAAACATGGTACCCTTTCTTTAAATAGAAGTGATATATTTAAAGATTTAAAAATTATCATTGTTCGTTGGCATACCTTCGACTGGTTCACTGAACATCTCTCTAATTTACTTAGTACATCGATGTTTAGATCTCGAAATGTTGCAGGAGATATCTTCCGTAAGTCGACCGATGGAAAAGAGCACAATAAATAGCCGAGCTCGTTGATATGTGATCCATTTAAATACCATTTGTTACCAAAATACTTTCTGTACGCCGCCACTAAAGCTCCATACTTTCACAACAAATAATAAGAAATATAAAAATATTTTATCACTCAGTTGACCGAATATAACAAAGATATACAATAAGACATACCTTACGATTATCTAGTGAAATTTTATTATTAGAAAAATATTTGAATACTGACGGGTCTCCGAAATTTGCGTAGTAAAGATCTTCCTCTGGTACTAAATTTAAGAGACTGCCGAAAGCCAAAAATTCTCTACCTTGTAAAAAGGCTGCAGTTTTACCATCTAAAATTAATTCATTTTGAAAGATATAAATACAATTATCATTGCTACATCCACTGTCTGTTTTTACACAATCAATGAAACATAGCGTAGATGCTACTTATCTAGCATGGATTATGATGTTTTATTTACAAAATTATAGAAGTTATTAAAATGTTAAGGTTTACCGGTTATGATATCCCATGCTAACAAAGTCCTGGAAATTGGAATAAAATGATTTTGCGTGTGTGTGAATAGGTGTAAGATTGTTTCTGTATCGATTCTTACAAAAGAACTTGGAGGACCAAAAAAAATTATGTCCATCGAATTTTCCGTATCTATTCGATTGTCGAAATCTTCATAGAAATCTTCGTAATTATTATTTTCTATAAGAAGAATCAGTGATTACGCTTATATCATAAGGTGCATTATATATATAAGGCTGTACAGCACCTTCTGTGGTAATTGCAATCATAGCATTTTTTTCGTCTTCGTAATCCAAACCTAGTTCCTCCATAGATTTCGTATATTTGTCAATGGCCACAAATCTATAATAGTGAATAAATTTTAGTTTGTCATCACAAGGACTTTTTTATATACGAATAAAGACATTATGTTGTAAAGATTCCAATATGATAGGGATAGTAAATTTATTTTTATAATTTTTTGGTTCTTTAAAAATGGGGAAGCATAACTGATAAGTATATTAAAAGTACCCTTGAATTAATATTACAATAATTACTATAACATATACAGAAATCATTATGCGTAGATGTAACTTCAACTATGATTGATTGTATTTTTTGTACATTGTCAGTTAATATTATACAAAGTCAAATGTATCTAGATGGTACTGATCTAAAATGTGTTACAAATTTATGATACAATGTAATATTTAGTGTATAGTAAAATTTTAAATTTTTCAGTGTTTTTAAATCTTGAGGCGAATGCAAGACCTTACCACTTAGCCAAGTATGTACTAGGCCTAAGGACTGCATTTATTGAATTGAGTACTTGGTTTCCGGACACGCTGGCCGTTAGGCAGCATACGGTGAGTAAACAACAAAAATAATAAAAATAACAATAGCTCAGATCTCAACAATGCAGAGCCAATAAATTATAAGAATATTTGTAAAATGAAAGTCATAAATATTCAGTATTATAATCTCAAATTAATAAGGGGATTTTAGACGACTTTTTTGAATTTTGAATTTATTTGAACAATCTCGAACGTAATTATGCTGTTACTGTCATTCAATGACAATACGCCGCAATGACAGTCATTCCGTAATCCGTATTGACATGTTGACATCACTTAGACTGTAATAACCTTAATGTACAGGTTTTGCAGAAGAAAATAATAAAAAAAACGAATATTATAAACAATAGGAACGTGTGATTACACATCAAAAATTCATCAAAATGATATTAGCGTTGTAACTGGCTAATTTAAAAAAAAATTGTTCTCTAAGCTTTTGCACATTGGTCGGTATTTTCGTTCGTAATTGTTGACTTTTACTGCATAGATTTGTAGAACCATGGGTATTCTGGAAAAAATTTCCGAGATCGAGAAAGAAATCGCCAGAACACAAAAGAATAAAGGTATCCTTCCATCCATTCATTACATTTTATGTTGGAAATACTATAATTTTTTATAGTAAATGGTTTTGAATGCCATAGAATATAAAATAATTCTTTTTTATAGAATACAAAATAAGAAAAGATACATCAGCAAGGAATTGTTTTTCCAATCATTTTTCTACCTCCAATAATTAATCTATGCAATATAATTTTTCTATCCCATACTTTTGTATGATCCTTAAAAGCCCATAGCATATAATTGTCAATTTTTATAGCATCTTTTTTATTACACTGTGGAAAAAATATGAGACTATCGAATATATTCATCAGGATAGACAGTTACATCTAAGTTGGTCACCTGTAGTTTGTTTACGGACTTATTTGAAATACTGGCCAGTAAAATATTGAATAAAATAGTTTTTTTTTGTGCCATGAATACTGATAATATAATATAATAACTATTTAGAAAAATTTATAACTGATTCATGACATTTTGTCGTACAATGTATTGGATATCAACCACAAAAAAAAGTATGGTGCTGTAATTAATTAAAAATCTTTCTTTTATCTCATCAGTAAAAATGAAGTGTTTATATGAGCCGCCAAAAAAAGTTCAGGAACCAATATTTGACTTTTAATTTAGTGTTCAGATTCATCATCATTATCAGCTTACTCCTATCCACTGCTGGACCTAGGCCTCTCCAATGGCGCGCCACTGAGCTCAATCTTCAGCTCTTTGCATCCAACCACTGCCAACTGCTTTGGATATATCATCAATCCACCTAGCTGGAGGGTGTCCTACAGTACATTTGCCAAGTCGCATAGTGTTCAGATTCCTGTACTTAAAAAAAAACACCAAAGAAATGTTAAAATTGTTTTAATTAATTCCTTTCATATTAGCCACTGAATATCACTTGGGTCTACTGAAAGCCAAGCTCGCCAAATATCGATCACAGTTGTTGGAACCATCAAAAAAGGGTGGTGACAAGGGAGAAGGGTTTGATGTTCTCAAATCTGGTGATGCTAGAGTAGCTCTTATTGGTTTCCCTTCTGTGGGAAAGGTAAGACATTTTACTATGAATTATCAATATTATTTACTTTTTTGCATAAGATTGATTGTAGATGACCATAGGAGGCACTGGAAAGTTATAGCTTCTGCCTGCACATTTACTTTCAATTCATATTAAAAACCACAGAAAAATCAATTTTCAAATGTACAGTTAAAATGTAGCATTCAGACATAATGTATATATGAATAATTTATGAGCATATGTAGACATATGTAATACTTTTTAAAATACTTGTTCTAACAAGTATAAATATTCACCTTAATTCTGTCTTAGTCTTTCTACTGAATTCTTTTTATATATAATTGTGATTTTGACTGCCTTATTGGTCAAGTGGTTGCTAGCGTGACTGCTGTTCGGGAAGTCCTGGGTTCAAATCTTAGGTCAGGTACTACTGAATTTTTCTAATTTAGAATTTCCAGTAGTGACTTTAAGTCTGGAATTGTGACGTAAAAAGTAACTGGTGAAATGTGGGAATGTACTACATACATTCCTCTGCCTACCCTTTCAGGGATAACAGGTATGGTGAGGTATAACATAACTTTGATTTTCCTACTTCACTACATCATTAAATTATGTTTAAAATAAATTTTCGCTTATGTTGATAATTCACAAGGTACATAGTTACTTATCTGGTCTCCAATTTGTTAAAAATTTACTATTATGTACATTGTAAACTGGATTTTTGTATGGTTGCTATTAACTTGAAAATGTACTCAGTTCAATAAAAATTGCATTGTCAATATGCTGTTTGCAACTGATTTAATATCAGTAAAACAAATTATGCCCTATAAACCATCATCACAATGCTTATTCTCATTTTATATCTTCGTTTCTTTATCTTCTCGTTTTCGTTCGTTTCGTTTCGTTCTCGTTTTCGTTTTTTTATCTTCTTCCATTCAGGTTGAAGCAAGATTACTATATTTCATTAATTTTTGATGTTCAAAACAATTGTTACGCCACCTATAATTGACCTAATGACCATAATTATTATCATGACCATATTCATGCCTCTGTCTCATGTTTCAGTCAACCCTACTGTCAACTTTAACACACACACATTCTGAGGCAGCAAGTTATGAATTCACAACGCTGACGTGCATCCCTGGCGTGATTGAATACCGCGGCGCCAACATACAGCTGCTCGACCTGCCGGGGATCATCGAGGGGGCAGCACAGGGCAAGGGCAGAGGGAGACAGGCTGGTTTTATTTATAACAAAAACTATTATGAATAATTAAAGTCGGACTAAAGTAATCAACAAAGGCAGGAATTTTATTTGGTTGCAACTAAACATCATAATAATATAGAAACATCTAAGGGTGCTTTCAGATCTACGTATTATAAGTGGATATGCCAAAACGAGTCTAAGGTATGAATAATGTTGAACAAATAGGCAATGACTGTGAACACATTTTGTGAACATGACCAATATGCAAATACAGTTGCATCTAATATGTTGCGATGCTACAAACTGATTTAATTTCTTATGCAGTAGTTTTGTTTAAAGACCTGGCATTCATCTAGACAATAAAAAACTTAGGTAAAAAGTATGGGAATATGTTTATAAAACTATATGTATTTAATGGTTCAGGTTATAGCAGTGGCACGCACGGCCGACTTGGTGCTGATGATGCTGGACGCCACTAAACCCTACGTCCACCGGCAGTTGCTCGAGCGAGAACTGGAGAGCGTCGGCATCCGACTCAATAAACCTAAGCCTAATATCTATTTTAAGGTAAGATTCTTTTTAATGAAATTTGTAGTTGTGTTGATTGACACTAGCCACTAGCCATAGAATTACAATTTTTTTCCTTTCAAAATAAAGTAATAGACAACGAACATAAATTTCGAATACCCTCGTAAACCCGAAATTGAGGATACTTCAATGCTAAAAAAAAATAATTTGTAGTTCCGATACGTATTTTATTTAAAAGAAAAATGTAATGTTAAGTCTGTTGGGTTACTCGTTAGAAGAATATGTTTATAAGGAGTAAGTATATTTTTGAGTTAATGCTGTTTTATGCGTGAAAAAGACAGAAGCGTCGATCTATTAGAAAACAAACCTGTGACGGCACTTATTTTGGAGAGAATGTACTCAGAACGGCCTTAGGTGCTGGTGTCTTAAGCACAATAGAACTGAAATGTAAAAAAATGGTGAAATCAATTTAGCCATCGTTTCCTCTTAATTAGCTTTGCTTGAATCACAGTGCCATGTAAATAATCGTTGCTAAAAAATACGTAACCTTAAGCCTATACTAGTATAGTAAGTATCAAATAGTTTCTCTGCTACTGCTTTAAGAAATTCAATGGTTTCTTGCAGATACCTAATTGTATCACTAATATTACGCTTTCCCATTCCACATCTAATTTATTTGGATTTATATATGTCAACATTAGTTAGCAAAGTTATTGTTTGATATACAAAAAGTATGTACTTCAAGCATAAGATAATCCTCTGAGGCTAAGAATAAAAAGAAATTTGTTTGTTGTTTTTTGCAATATTTTACTTTGCTCTATGACTCAATACTTATAAAAAATTTATTATAATTTTAGGAAATTTGGAACTGTTCATGTTGTACAAAAAAAGTCAACCATTAAAAAAGATTAATCAGAGAGTTTTTTTTTGCTGTCATTTGGAATACAGCGGGTAAGAAACAATATAACATAGGCTCCTGGCAAATGGTAGAATAATACTTTCTTCTCATAAGGATTAATTCAAAAGAAAACTTAAAGAAGTTAATTTCTAAGAGTATCTTATACAACAAAATCTTTGCTTTTTAAAGCAATAGAGTTACACACCTAACTCAAAACAAGAGCTATGGTACAAACCAATTTCAAAAGTCTATTATGCCTGGAGTCTCTAGATTCGAGTGTCTCACACTCATACAATGTGCTGACAACTTGATAATAACTTCCTTTTTTCTGGTGAAATAACAAGATGTACATATATGGAAATATAAGTAATATGCAGGTTCAGCTATTCAATAATTATTACATCATAATATCATTCTATAAATATTACAAACATATTTTTGTTTCAGTTTATATTGATTGAAGTATGTATATAACTTTAAACTTCCTCAATGTTAATTGATTTGCTCATAAGTCTTCCATATATTGTCTACGTATAAGGTGTCTCAATGTGCAATATGTACTAACAGAAATATTTTAGAGCTTCTCATAATTTAAGAATAAATGCCTTTCATTTACATTTACTTTTTCTAATTAGCTTACCATTACATCTATACGAGTCATCCTACAACTCTCATAATACAAATATAAACATTTATTAAATGATAAAACTAGTTTGCTCATAGGCTCATATTTTTCCTTATAAACCTGGCAACTCTTTGCTAGTTTTAACCATGTTAAACAACACAGGTTGGTCAATACTCATCTCCATGATACTCATGATTACAATAGTCATAGCAAGTTAAATTATTAGAAGACTTGTATGAAAAGCTTATTCACATTCCACGCTAGATTCAGAGATTAACTTTTGTTTTATTTCATCCGCTTTCCGATGGAGATAAGCGGGTAAGTGCACTATGTTAATTAACAGCTTATAAGCTTATTGCGAAGCAGGAAACTGATGGTGCTTTATTTCACCCTCATTATTCTAACATCTTAATATGTACCATGTTGACAAAACAACATGTATCTATATTGATGTATGTGTATTCAATTTCAATCACTGATTAATTGCTTATATCTATCATCAGGTATTATTATCACTATTAAATTAAATGTTCTATAAGTGCAGGTTAAAATGAAAATTGATGTGCATGTTCTATAAATTGATGTTAAATTTTTAAAACCATGTAGATATAAAACATCTGGTAGCTATGTTTACTGAGTTTTTTTATCGATGTGTTGCAATTTCCAAGGGTTTCTTAGAAACACAGCCACTTTGTGTTTCTGCCTAAAATAGTGTACAAATGAGAAGTATAACAATGAAGAATTAAACTTTACTCTAGTGAAAATTCAACATAAGATTTTAATTCTTATGGGTTAGACTGCCTTAGTGGTTTAGTGGTTTGCTTCAATGCTTGATCTGGGTTCGATTCCTGAGTCGGATACTATTGGACTGTTCTAACACAAATTATCGAGATGAAATTTTTAGTGATAGCTCGGAGTCACGATCTGTGACCTGTGTATGGCAATAGGTTCACCACCTAGTTTATGGTGGGCTGTAAACATAACTGGTGAAACGTGGGACCTTACTACACTCCCCTGTCTACATTTTTTAGGATTACAGATATGAAGGTACATTTATGGTTGATTCTATTTTTTTTACATTTTTCCAGGTGAAAAAAGGTGGTGGACTCTCATTCAACTCAACATGTCAACTAACCAAGGTGGATGAGAAGATGGTGCAAATGATTTTACATGAATACAAAATATTTAATGCTGAGGTATGTTAAAAATAAATGTTAGTCAATGAAAGGTGATTCTATGTTACTTGTGATGGTCATAGAGAAACACGAAAATATAGATAAATAGTACCATTACATCTTGTGGAGGACTGACCTGTTTGTGCAGTGCATTATAATTTGAGTGAATTGATGACCAAGTGTTGTGGGTTTAAATCCCACTTCGCTCTAATTTTGTTGTGATAACTAAGATTATTGGTTCTGTATCTGGATGGGCTATGCATGTGTGTGCTTGAATGTATGTGTAAAAGTTAATATATCGCTCATTTGCGACTAGAGTGTAATATCTCAAAACATTATCTTTCAGAAGATAGTTGGGAAAGTTTGAAATCAACAATTATTCTATGATTAATATCATATTACATGACTTAAAGAGTGTTCTATGATATGTAACTATAAAGTCATGGAATAATTATGATTTCAGACTTTCTCAAATGTTTTCTGAAAGATAGTTTTTGAGATATTACACTCTAGTCGCAAATGAGCGATATAATTTCTCAACTGTCGAATATCAGTACAAGCAAGTAAATTATGGGCTTGCAACCTCAGATGCCAGGTGGCTGTGTGTGTTTTAGAAATGTATTGCCATATTAGTCTTAGATAAGAGTATGACAACATTATTATACTCAACTCATATTGAAAATTACAATTAGTCAGCATGCATTTCCGTTTGCTAAGATTATTTAATACCATATTAATGAAACATCACATATGTAAATAGGTCCTGTTCAGAGAGGACTGCACGGCGGACGAGTTGATCGACGTGATCTTGGGTAACCGCGTGTACCTACCGTGCATATATGTGTACAACAAGATTGACCAGATCTCCATCCAGGAGGTGGACAAGATCGCACGGCAATCCAACTCTGTTGTCGTCAGGTAAGTTCAATTCCTGTTGGTAAATTTTTCTAACAAAGTTTATTAGTACTACAGTAATGGAAAATATACTGTGGGTGCCCTACCGGGAGTCTTGAATGAAAGGCCGATAAGACTCAGCAATATTAATTTATTCGCGTGCTTGACAATCAATCTGGCAAACTAACATGCGATTCAGTACAATATCTCAGCTAAGGAGTGTGGCTAAGGGTAGTTTCGAGCATATTACTGTGAAGTGAAGTGAAAAGCGCGCACCGGCCGAGGGGCCACAGCGCGCGAACTCGTGAACAACGCCCTCAGCGCGGGTTTGCTTGCGAATTAATTTTTATGTCTGAATAATTTGTTTTTATAAATGGCACCTACAATACAATAAATATCTAACATACAAAATATTAAATTGATTGACATATCATAAAAGATCGCCTGGTATATTGTCATGTATCATACATTATATTGACAAATAATCTATAATACTAAGGTATTTTCAAACATTTAACAGTTGTAATATGAAATTGAACCTGGACTACTTATTGGAAACTTTATGGGAATATCTATCCCTCATACGAGTGTACACTAAGAAGCCTGGCCAGCCACCAGATTTCGAGGAGGGCCTTATTTTAAGAAAGGTAAGAATAACAAACTTGCAATTTTCTTTTTTGGTACTACATTAAACATTAACCTAATGGACAGTAATAAATACAGAACATATTAGACATCAAGGGAAAGCTGAGTAATGAAAGTAAGTATAATTACATTTTTAATCCAGAACAGCATAAAAAGTGAATTAACAGAATCATACACATAAAACTAAGAACACAGAATTGAAGAAAACTGTCACATTTATTAACGAGCATTTTATAACAACGGTAACTAACAAATTGAATGTTTCTTAATTGGTTGGTAAATTTATATCTTTTTCCTTACTTAGATTTTAAACTGAATTTTATACTCCCACCATGTTATTAAAAAGACTGAAAAGCTTGGTTATTAATTTTGAACAAGTTCCATTATCCCTACTCTATAATATGACAGTGAGTGATAGATATAATGTGGTGTGCGGCAGGGCGTGACCATCGAGCACGTGTGCCACGCCATCCACCGCACGCTGGCGGCGCAGCTCAAGTACGCGCTGGTGTGGGGCACCTCCACCAAGTACTCGCCGCAGCGTGTGGGGCTGGCGCACCGCGTTCTCGACGAGGACGTTGTACAGCTCATCAAGAAATAGCGCCGCCTACACGCTTTGTATCGGGGTTTCTCAACCTGCCCTCCTTCGACCCTGTCCACGGTGAACACCTCTACCACATATTGGGCTTGATCTATCTAAATTTTAGATTATAAAAATATAGGTAAAGACAGTTCTAGGCACGAGTCACTAAAACGATTTGATTTTTAGTCTTATTTATTAATGCATGTACTTTACTTCGTTTAAAAATATTTTACTAATTCAAAATACTTTTATTACACAGATTATAATTTTTTTTAAGTGGTCCGCCAGATTTTTTGAATTTTTGAAAATAGCTCTAACTACAAAAAGGTTAAGAAACCCTGGTTCATGTCGTGTTTATACAACTCGCAGAAATCAACTAGGCACCTCGCTATGATGATGTAATGACAAGCAACTGTCTCGTCAAAACTCAAAAGTGGGAGCGGCAGGCATCGGTATATGAAGTCAGCTGACGGGAGGAGAATCATAATATTATGGCACTCACAAGTGCCAAGTTCATTTCTGCGTGTTGTACATTCTTATATATCAAAATGATGTAACTGAAAGTAATAAACATTGGACTGAAAAACTCGGGATATCTTGTTACCGGTAGAGAATTGAAGAATATTGACATATAGGTACGTATTGTATACTAACTAATATTCATAATTATACTACTACATATATTAAATACTATAATATATTGATACAAGGAAACGAATGTTATTAAAAATTTTATACAAATAGTTACAATGTATCACTTGTTCAACCTTGACACATGATGTTGTTCATTCCGCCAATACCAAAAGAAGAAATTTTGCTCAAAAATTAAAAATTGGGGTTATATCGGGTTTGCGTATGTTAAAAGAATTTATTGTCGAAAAATAGACATTTTTATACATGAGAAAACACAATTTAAGTTTCAAATTAGTTACAATATAATTCTTTTCATTTAATTTAATGTCGTAACGCAATATATTCTTTTGCTTTCTTCTGTTAATAAAATAGTTTATTTAAAGTGAATTTAGTAAAATAGTTTATTTTTTTTTATTTAAAGACATTACTTTGTTACAAATGTGGATAGTTTATTAAAAAAATTGTAATTTCTAGTTTTTTCTTCCACAATTTGTCTTTAATTTGACCGGAACTAAAGGTACCTCTCAGGACACTAAAGGACCTCTTCAAATAAAGCCTTCTTAGGTGAACTTGTTTGAAATATTTAACACCAAATAATATGTATTCGAATTATTAGTCGTAATCCTGCGCAGAACATGTCATTATAAACACACTGCCAGCTGTGATTAAGGAGGGAACTTTTTATTATTTCAAGGTGTCGACAACGGGAATAATCAAAATGAGACCTATTAAAAGGTTAACAATTGAAATTATGAAGTTTTATTCCATTTACATGTAGAATATTATGTGAAATGTAAATAAGTGGATTTAAATATTGTAATTGAGGATTAAGAACATTATGACAGTAGTTGTAACCAGATCAAAAAAAAAATGATGTAAAAATGTAAAAATTAAATTTGTTTATTCATGTTATGTTTGATTTTCTATTGCTGTAATATTTAAAGTTAGTCATTTGTAAATCGTCATACATCATTTTTTTTTATTAAAAAATAAAGCTGAAAATGTTCTAATTGTTTTCTTTTCTATACTGACAAAGAGTCTATAACTTTTGCAAACTGAGTGAAATCATAAATATATAGCATATGAGTACCCACCCCTGATTTCCTTCATGGAATGTAAAAACAAAAGTAAATCCTTATGTTAATTTTAAGTTTTGGCACATAAAAAATTAAATAACGATAAAAATAAACAAACATCTGTGAACTATAGACATTTATTTTTACCTGAATATTTTTATAATGTACCATATTTATACCAAGTTACACAGAAATTCAACACTCATAAATGCACTGCAATAACATGATTTGTAACTCACAATACATTATCCAATTCAATTTCTAGATATTTTACAACATAGAACCACAATAAATAACTTGTATATAATGCAATTAAAAGTCTAACAATTGCTGTACAGCAAACACTTCCTACTACCTATATATTGGATTAACACATAGCACTCCTATGACCAGAACAAGTTCGTCTACATCAAACATTGAACCGCTTGCGCCTCGCTGACCGGCTGAGCTTGTCGCGACTGTTGACGTTGTGTACGTACGCAGCGGAGGCCATGTCAGGAGTGCACGTGCAATGGTCGTGTCGGTTTCAAGAGGCCGCCTCCCGCTCCAGCAGCTCGCTCTCGACGTTGGCCAGCGCCCATTTGTGCTCGGTGATCTCTAGAGCCTCCCACTCCGCCTTGAACGCGGCCTTCGGGTCGGGCGGCATCGCCATGGCAGCACCCGACATTTGCTCTTGCATGGCTTTCGATTGATCCGCCGCTGGAAAATTCATAAATATAAATTAATAATATGTGAATTTATTACATTTTAATGTCTTTGCATAAACAAGTAATAGCAGTGCAATGCATGTGAGGTTAAATACAGAATATTCAAATGTTTGCTGGGTGGTTGAGGTAACAACCAAGGCTAGTCTAATTAGATTTTCAAAAGTCACGCTAATAGATAAAAAATTGGGATCAGCTTTACACACTGCTTAAACTGAGATCATCAGAAGCATGGTGAAATACATGTACATTATTTCTAAAACAAAC
>DWEC01000472.1:0-16999 GCA_018245735.1 Microceris miodesmiata
CAGAAAAAACTTAGCAAGCACGCTCCTCTTAGATGAGTTGTTTTTAGTGGTTCATAATTGACCAATTTTTAAGGTAAAAATAAGTTTGAGATAAAGCTGAGGCGACCTTACTGTAAACGAAACTTTACAAATAGTATAGCGAAGAATATACTCCCAAAAACAGTTTTTCGGATTTTGTTTTTCTACATCTGAATTTGACAATCAGGAGATAGTAAGAAAAAATTAAAAGTTTTGAGGTGTAATTTTTTTAATAGTGTTTTTTCTCGACCCTTTTATAATTACACTGCTGGACACAGAACACCTCTCAGAATGAAAAATTGCTCTATAGTAGTTTTTATCATGGAATGTTTTTTGATAACATCATGAAATAAGAAAATTATGTGTTAAAGTATTACTTGTATTGGCAAAAGTATATATATATTACGAAACGAGATTATTTTTATTTTTACATTCGCCTTACGAAACGTAGATTCAATTAAAAATAATTAAACTACCCATCTATTATAACGGAATCAATTAGAATCAGCATCCGTTGCGTTGAACAGCTTGAACGCAAACCGTGTTGGCCAACAGCGCCCAAAGTATGGGCTATTGAAAGCTATTACGTCTATTTCTCAAGAGCTAATAAAATTATACAAAGCTAGTACCCTTGAGCTATAAATGAGCTAGGCTATTTCTATCGCTGGTATATTTGCAATAGTGCTGGTCAATGACACGAGCGGTTTTGTCTTCAGTAATTGCGGACCCTTTAACAATTGTCGGTAGTTCGCAACGGACCGGTGACTGCCTTCTAACTGCTACTCCTTTGTGCATATTCGTTTGAACTGTTTTCACCAACGTCCGAAACGAATTTGATTGCTACTATCTCCACTATTTCAGAACAGTCAATACAAGCCTTTGTTAGTTAATTATGAATTTAAATGTAAACGCTACTATTGCATTTTTTGGCTAAAACATTATGGTTTCAATTTCGTTAACGTCAATATTTGTACCATTATTAAATATTGTTTCCAAAATAAGTGTATTCTTTAGAAATAATACAGCTCATATTACCATTAAGTTCGTTTTTGTGATCTATATTGCTATAGTACCTACATGTCATTATGATGAATAATAGGCTTATCACTATTAACGCAAAGGATACAGGATGACTAACAATTTATTCTAGTGACTAATAAATAAATAAACTTATTTCAATCTTCGACATCTTTAATGAGTTTAAATGCGCTCTCGTGGATACAGTACGGATATTGTCCCCTTTTATGGTTTCCTCATTTAGCCAATTAGCTCAGCGCATACAATATTCATTTCAATGAATATTTATGTGTGGTCAGTAGGGTCTGTAAATGAATTATGGTCTTTATTAATTTATGCAGGACATTCATGATAACTTCATTTACTTTGTTTTGAAACTTGATGATAGATGTATTCATAACTCTAGCCTAAGTCTTAATTTTGATAGAACGCTAAAACGAAAATTGATAATTTAGCATTTTCTGTTGTTAAAATATGGCTGTCTAAAATTTTTTAGTCGTTTGTGTGTTGGAAGAAATGTGAAAGGCTTATTTATTCACAACACATCAAGCGAGCATTTCGATGGAATTACCAGAGAAATAAATTAATGATTCTAAATGAGTATCAGGGTTGTTCCACTCGACTGCACCTACATGGGCTAAGTTGGTGTGTGGGAGGCATAATTCACGATATCCCGTTGTAGAGGGATATAATAATGATGAGTGGTGGCCACCACGGCATGACGATACGGACGACGCTCAGTCAGTCCACTCGTGGCATTTCTACTTTGTACATCGAATATTTAACCACAAACATTATGTTCCAATTCAAAGAAATTTAGTTCCGCGTCATTAAATTTTGAGACACAAACAGTTTTATGTGTAAAACATTTCTTTTAAATGCCGTAAATTTTGGTCTGTTACAAGAATATTAGGTAATTTTTACCTATTTCTGGGATGCGATCGGTTAGTTACGGTTATCCACTTTGTTTCCCTATGCAAGAAACAAAGTTCAAAAACCGTCTAAATGCTTGGTTGCACCTAAAGCGAGTGCCGTCCATTACGCGTAACAAATCCAAAGAAACGTATCTCAAGTCGATTCTCGTTAGGTGCCGTGACAATCAGTGAGCTATCGGAGAACGACCCATAAACACCGTGCAATCAATTAGCTGACACGCGAATGTGTTCGAGTGTACCGGGAGTCGAGAGATTGAAACGAATCTGTTTGTTGAAACGTGTAGTGTGTGTTTGTGAAATGAACGATGTTGATCACCAAGTATACGGCGATTTTGTTGGAGAGTGCGAGGACATCGGAAGCGAGGAATTCGCTCTCGAGGACGAGATCTGGTGCGAGCGACTGGTCTTCGTCTATGGACAGCGCGCCGAGCAATCTTAATCGGCAGAGCAATTTCAATCGGCCGCGAAGACGACGTCATTTTGCCTACAGGTATAGTAAAACTACATGTTGTTTTAAAACATGTTGATATAAAACCTACTCCAAATTGTGATTTATCCTCATTATATAGTAATTTTGTTTCTTGTCGTTGCTTGTGTACATTATCCTATTTTTACTTAGTTAATTTCACTGTGTGGACGTTGTTAAGGTCACGTCACGGTCAATCAAGCCATTTTATAAAATTTAACTCAACATTACTTATCGTGCAATTTGTTTCCGTTCGGTCCTTTACTTTTTATACGGTCTATTTCCGTTTATTTCTATTTGGTCCTGTCCGAGAATCGAGGATTGATTATTTTCTCTCTCAACCCTCGCAATGAATGACAGAAGAAAGCTTTTCCGCTGAGTTTGTTCTTATTTTCGTTATTGAAATAAGTGTTTGTATTCTCACTGAAAACATATTTTAATTATGCTAAATTATTTGCTAGAACTTGTTTAATAATTTTTTTTATTACATAATTTCCCTTTAGTACTCATCATATTTAAATTATTTCAAAAATATCGAAAGCGATTTTAGCCCATAATTTAACATTTAAATTGAAATGTCATTTATTGTGACCAAATTTATTCGTACTGTTTAAACTTTGTCTCTCTTTATTCCAAACCAAATACGGCTATACGCTTCTAGAGACCCTATTCAAGAATACAGAAGGCAAGACTATTCAAAAGTCTCCTACCGCAGATTTCAGTGGAGCAAAACAACAATGTCCATTAGGTATTCATCGAATGCGGTACCACAGCGGCATTAAAGGGTAGTAAATAGAGTCGAGACGTATTACGAGAATTGCATTTTTATTAGCCTCAATTGCATTGAGCCGCTCGGATTGGCACGAGACGTTGCGCTTTGACGGCATTCGGACGGTGGCATTCGGACTTTTTTGTGTCGTCACTTAGCGGTAAGGCAGGTCGTATTTGTAGCCTTAACTTTGAACTCATATTTGATGTAAGTACATGCATGAAATTTGATACAATTTAGTTTGTGTAGAAATGTTAGGCGCGGCTGATACAATTATCTATAGGTTTTTGATCATTCTAATTTGAAACTTATGTCTTCACAGAAGGATATGGAACACGGAAAAAATGTACGGTTTTATTTTCTCATTTAATACGTTTACGGACTTTAAAACACATTTTGTGAAATTTATGAAATTTTACAATGTTTAATATGTAAATAATATCTCCATGTTTTGCCTAAAAATAAAATAATTGACGACTGTAGCAAAGTATACTTTCGTACTGCTTTGGTATTGTGCATAATATGGTGACAATTGCATAAGGCTGTATAGAATTTACAACACTAATAATTACTTCGAACTATATATTTATGCGTGTTAAGGATTTATGAATGCCAATTTCAGTTTTTTTTTAATCATTTATAACAATGCTTAAGTAGTGAATGCCAGTCTTTTTCTGTGTGTTTGTATTCGCTATATTAAAAGTACAGTTGAATAAATTTGGATCAGTACGCGTATGGAATTTTATTTAATACAAGTTTCGAAAAATCCGAAACGGTGAAATCCGTAGACAAATCCAAGGTCACCGACATAGCTCTCAAAATTAGTAAGTTGAAGTGGGAATGGGCAGGCCACATCGCTCGACTGACCGACAATGGATGGGGAAGGAAGGTCATCGAGTGCGACACGTCTCGGTAAAAGTAGCGGAGGAGGTCTGACGACCTGAAGACGACAGCGGGAAGCTGCTGGATTCGGAAGACCTAGGATCGGAAGGAGTGGCGCTGATTAGGGGAGGCCTATGTTCAGCCGTGGACATCTAGAGGCTGACGACGATGTACCTTGTTTTAACATGTATTCGTATGTGAATGATTTAAATTATAAATCATAGTTAATACAAGTTCGATTAGATGAGTAAAGACTTGTATAGATTAACATTTATTATTATATAATGCTCATCTATAAGAGCCCACTCGTCTAAATTTGTTTTAATATGTGTGTTGAAGGCTTTTCCTAACAAGTTAATGCCTGTGTCAATTAAACTGAACATAAGTCACATCATATGGCATTAGTATAATTAATTATGCATTAAATGGATATAATGTCATTGTATGCAAATTCAAAACAACAATTTAAAAAAACATGCTTAAAAATATTAAAGCAAGTTATTGACAATACAAAAAATATTTAAACCAAGTCATTATAGACAGTCAATATATGTTGAACGTGTCCTATAATACTACGTGTTTGTCTTGAGTGAACCATAGAGAGAGACAGATCTACAAATAATTTAATTCGTTTACTCGTAGCTCGGTTTGATACTCTGATACCGTAAAATTTTGTTAACCGTTGTACTAAAGAAGTAGAGTCATACGTTTATATATCGATAACTATTGTAAATTAAGTGGCTGTCGGGGTCGATAAGTTACATAATGATGTAGAAATCAGAAGTATCCGAAATCAGCGAGTATTGCATGAAGAGAACCATTAATGTTCAAGAAGCACGGTAGTCGTTAAAGATGAATATATTTGGCATTGGATGACCGCTGCCTACCCCATAAGTGACCTGACGTAATTATAGTATGGTAACAAAAATTATTAATTTTTACCTATAAATACCTTCATCGCATTAAAGTTGAACAAATTATTATTGATATTCTCGTTGATGACGAATCATAATATTTTTATCACTTCCTTTTTCTCCTATTATGGCAGCTCGCAATGAACACGCGTGGTCCATCAGAATAACAATATTGTTGTTGTCTGTAGAACATTAAAATGTGATCTGAATCACGTGATGATATAGCGAGCAGGTTTCTAGTGGTCGCATACCTATAATTTACATGCATTTGCAATGTTCATGATCGCTAATCATGCGTGATTCCTATTACAATGAAGCGTCTTGTCCATGCTTACTCAGAACGAGATGTGTCTGATTTCTTTCAACTGATACTTTTATCTGACTTGTATTTTTTTCTTAGAAAGCAATGTGAACTTGAATTGTATTTTTTTATCTTTATATACCTATAAGTACGCAATAATGTGATCTGATTTTTATTTAATGTTTTTATAGATTTTAAGATAAATAGGAAACTTTGATCTTTGGATAGTACGGTGAAGTTTGTTTAAGTAAGGAATCAAAGTCGCCAAATCGCTGTTATAGACCGGAATTCATTAAGACGCACTGTGGTTAGATCCGAAACTAGGCAGGCTATTCCGAAACATCCATATGTAGAGGTGCTCATTATCATCCCAAGTCTTCTGAGGACTTTCTGCCCAAAATCCCCACGAAGGCAAATGGATTGCTCGTGGAACGTTTAATAGTAGCAAAGGACAAATTTCACTATATATGTTAATATTGAAAGATAGTATCTATTATTATAAATTTTTAAATGGGCTTCAATCAGATATATTTATTGACATTTTGAAATTATTTTTGATTATATTATAATTTTTATACAGGATAGTACTTTTCATAGAACTAGAAACCTTGTTGCGTTCATTGCCAGTCTGTCTTTTTAATTGTTAGGCAGCGAAACCCCAGGAGGGTTCTTGAATGGCGACCTGAATAATAACTTAACCTGAAATGTAACAACTACTATTTCTACCTATTAATTTAGTAATTAATACGAAAATATAACACGAGTAATTTAGATAAAGTGATATTGTGATCTGTACTGTGTAATACTCGAAAGTAGGAACGCGACTTTGACATATTTTCAACAGGAAAGATGCTAACTAATAATGATTATATTCACGCTAACATACCAAACGGGCACTGATAATAACAGATACTATATCCCTGCATGCCTATTACTAATTTAACATTGACTAATAAACTCAAACTTTTATTCATACAGCGGAAGGATGACTGCAAATATTTCAGAGCCGCAGAGAACATTTCTGACGACCGGTTGCTTGTTCGATGGTACTTTCTTTATTTTAAAGAAAATAAAGCTAAATTACTCCTAGAATAGATGAAAAAATGAGATAGATAAACGACACTAAAGGAAGAACTATCTTTTTCAGCTTTAAATTTATTCGTTTCTTCTTGCATCGTACCGCAACTAAAAAGCCACGTACATACATACCTACTTCGGCAAGAAAGTTATAAAAAAGCACCTAAATCTTATGAAGAAAAATATTATCCGTGTCAAGGAACCGCCATCGTTCAAGTTTTCTAAAGAAATTACCGACCACGTAATATGAAAAAGTCTATAACGTTTATTTATGGCGGCCATTATTGTAATAATTGCGATACACAAGAGGGAGGATATTGTTCTTGTGTCGTAACATCTTATCTGATCTCGAAGCTGGAAGATTAATCTGATGATAACATTGTGAGGACGATGCACTGTATTTATAAGTATTGTTGTATAATCTGGATTATTTTAAATATTATACTGAACTTTAGCTCACAGAGACCAAGAATAAATTTAAATACCATACCTACTAAGGCAAAGGCTAATCGAAAGATTTTTCTAAAATGTTTAAAAAGTAGATATTAAGTTTCTAAATTCACATAAAATTAGTTTTTGCTTAATAATATTCATGATTCATATTCATTACAGCTGATTATAATTAGTTCGTCTAATAGTTCTTAGACGTAGCATAGCAGCTTTAATGGATCATACAGCGTGTTTACGAGTACGGTTGACTGGCTAAGTGCCCCATCGATCCGTAATGCTTCGTTTAAAACTTTAGACGATATTCCTGACTTAATGTAACTTGTAATTATATTTTGCAATTTACTCGTTGTGAAGTTTTCGTAACAGTTAGGTAGGTACATATAAGGTTAATGAACTGAGCCAATCAACTGTGTCGACATTGTGGCCGATAAAAAGAATGGATGTGTTTGATTGTAATAATGTTTGTTTGCATGTATTGGATATGACAGCGACCTTGACGAAGTAGGCAAGGCTGAATTCAGTCGTGAAACCTACAATGGCACATTACAAAGTAGAAAAGTTTTTTTGATGGCCGATCGCGCAAATAACGGAGCTCGGGAAGCAAAGTTACAAATATTGTAGGCCAAATTATATTGATGGTATTTTTTATGCTGTATTATAAATTAGTTGCGCTGCCCAAACATGAGGGCGTTAGACATTACATACATAAGACATACTGTCTTACGCTATCCTAACCTAAACAAATGAAACCATATACATATATGTAGGTATACTTTTTTTAAATGCATTACTTTATCATCAAGTGCTAAGTTTATTTATTATAAATGGTCAAAAGATTCCAGTATCTAAATCTATTTTCCCATTGATATTCGTAACGCTTCGTACTTAAAATAATGTACTGCCAAAGAGTGATATTACTTAGAATTTCTCTTCGAACATTAAGATTAATTTTACACCCAAAACCGATCTTAGTATATGTTAGTCTTTCAGTTTAGCCGCGTCTTTGTGGCTAGCTGTCTGCTGCCTCTGTCATAAAATCTTCAAGGCTTATCTAAGCTTAACCTACATTAACAAAGTAATGAACACGTCGAAACTTTCAAGTTCTTTTGAATAAAATACAATTTAACAACACGCACTCCATGGATTTAGATAAATGTATATTTATTTACATTGAAAACGCGCATTATCTTTGCAACTCAGTCTGTCTAAGCCGTACTCTCCTTTCCTTTTTTACATTGGAATAATGAAAGTAATTATTTTTAGTTATCTTATCAATTTGCGATAGAAGTGAGCATATATCGATGTTTACGTTTTTTTTTTTAAATTGGCAGAAGAATGTAGTACACTCCCACATTTCACCAGTTATGTTTATGTGCGAAAATGCAATAGGTGGTGAGCTTATCTTTTGAAAAGTTAGCATATTATTTGTTATTGTTATCCTCGAGGCTCGCATTTTGGATTTTATTGTCAGTTTTTTTTATCACCTACCAACTTTTTTTTAAATCTACCTATCATATATAATGGATATGTCCGGATCACCGGTGACTAAATTTATTTCGATTTCAGTGTTCAATCAATGAAGCACTGATCAAAATATGATTAAAAACCAGTACAAGTAGTTGATAAAACGGGTAAGATTTAAGAAAATATAGTAAGAATTCGGACACATTTCTAAGAGCATTCGACTCACCTTAAACGACGCGTACTCACAAAGGGGTCAACGAGGAAGTTTGAGATAAGCATAAATTACGTACAGTATGAACTCGATGAACCGTGGAAAGGGACGATTGGAGAAACAATTTTAATTGTTTCCCGTCGAATTATCTGGAAGGAATATCCATTGAATATTCAAAAGGAATGATAAAATTCAATTATAATTCAATTGTGATTTTTTTTAAATCTATATTGTATTAATGGTAAGGGTAAAAGAGTCTTCGATTTTTGAAATTATGAAATGTAACTGTCGTTATCAATTGGATTCTAGATTCTACAATAATTTCAGATTTTACAATAGTTTTTTCACAATAACCTTTTTATGCTGGTGTTGCTGGTGTTATGCTAAATACCTTAAATCGTCACCAAGTTGTTTCAGTCAGTCACATATGCATATTTCAGGCACATATGCATATGTGCGCTTACATAACGTATACAGGAATATATTAATATTGGTTGAAATAATTGTATCATTTCCGGTGTACAACCAGTTACTACCGTTGGGGGCTATAGATATTAAATAGTAGTATTTAGTGGGTGTTCCATCACACGTTGGATACAAATAATTCACCAATGAAATACGTAATGAATCTGTAGTCAGCGGAGTGGTAGAGCACAAGTTTATAGCGCAGCACACCATTAAAACTTTCTCAAACTAAATGCGGTTGAAACTGTTTTTACTAAATGTCCAAGTTTCGCTTTGGAGCTAAACGTCCCTTCAGTAAGGTTGTTCTGGTAATACTTTGGTTCCAGTCCATACAGTTCATGATTCCAGCTGCAATTTTGATTATAATTTATGATAATACTCGCGTTCATTTTACTGTAAGTTAAAGATGTTTTTTTGCGGTGAATTGAACCAAATTAAGTAAGTAGTTTATTCGCTTACTTACAACAATATAATATTTGTTGCGTAATTATTCTAGATACTTATGTTTTTGAAACACCCTAATTCCATAACCGTTTTTTGCCCATGTTCCCCACGTTGGGCATGCGGTTTGGGAATCGACGTGTTATCTAATCTACATATATATGAATTAGATAAAATATATATTTGATAATGACTATATTCAATACATAAAAAGTATCAGAGCATTATATAAGGGAGGAATGATTTTCATTATCACCTAGATTGACTGGTAGAATGTAAAGTCACCTAATTGTTAATAACAATAAAGGATAAATAGATAATTGAATAATTATATTCGTAACGGTTGCGTACTCAATTGTCACTGAATGCTAGTAGACACATGAGTTATTTGTGTTCTAATTAGTTTTTTACCATGACTTTGTAAGTTTTATACAGTATAGAGATATGGTCTGTGTTTACATGTACAGTTCTATAAGTTTGTTCGCCTTCTCTCGAAGTTACGTTGCGTTGTATGAGAACCGCTATAATGGATTTCACGGTTGTCTGTCACGAATTGAAGGTTCGATCATTCTGCTATCTTATTTATTCAATAATAACATTTCGTGCCAGCCTGTATTTTAAATTATATTGTATCGAGACCCTATTATGTATATCTCAGAACAGTGATAAGTTGAAATTGATGACGTAAGTCTCAATTAAAATCACAATACAATACAATTGGCGACTGATATGTAAATCTAGTGGTTTGTTAAGTTGACTGTTTGGGTTATAAGGTTCGATTCGGACCTAACACAGATTTTTGTATTGTGAATACGGAGTTCATTTTGTGCTATGGCAAAAATACGCTTCAAAGCACCACCAAAAACATAATATTTTATTTATTAACAATTACATCTCAGCGGTTATGTACAAATTATGTCGGAACTATAGTTAATATGGAAACCATAGTTAACTATGTTTTAGGATAAACTGCAATATTTCATTCACTGTTGCGTGCAAATCGCTAGTAAAAGACGAGAATCAGGCTCAGAGTACTTAGCTGTAAAATCTTTGCTATAAATATTACAAAGCTTTATGCGTTACATCAGCCTTAGAATAACTTAGTTTTGATCGTAACATTCATGGTTTATAACTCTAGATCCATTCTAACGACTGATCAAATTGTATACATTGAAACCTGTAATGCAATGTGAAATGAATTTATCATTGTGCGGCTATATAATGGATACATTTTTATACATCATTATGTCAAATCACGCTGGGTGCTTTACGGGGTTGGTAGAGAACACTCAGTGCCAACATCTCTTGTATTATTTCTATTCTTATAGATCTTACATGTTACTCCTATCCTTGTCGCTCGTTTTATAGACGCAAGTCGACTTCGAAGTCTTTTCAGCATCACTTAGTGGTTAAAAAGATAGCATTACACACTTCACATTAAAAATCGTTCAGTACATACATTACAAAATTTCGCCTTGTCTTCTGACATTATACATACTCGTATGCAAGTATTGAAAATGTTTAATTGTTATTGCGCTGTGTTGTAAGGTAAGGCAGTGAGTGGGATATTTATTGTATTATTTCTGTCTGATTTTCAAGAAATAATTACGTTATGCAAGTGGCCAATAAGTTACTTGTGTGAAGTTTACGCAATACGAAAAATTTAGTGCTTACAGTTGTAGGTTATCGAATCACGCTTATTCCAGCCCAGATCCGATCATATCTTGTATTATATTGTACTTATTTATATTATTTTATGCTATTGTGTAAGGTTACTTAATGAAAGTATCCCTAATTGTAAAAGTCGGTGGTAAATTATATATTGATCGCCTATTTGTTCAAGTATCTTAAATCATATTAAAAAAATTTGTTTTTCCTAGTAGTCAATTAGACATTAATGTTTTCCGAACACCAAGCCGCATGCCCAGGGTCAGGATTATGGGCTAAAACCTGCCACGAGCAGCCTCTGCTAGCAGTGGACTGAAACAGGTTGATAATGATGTTGTACATGATGTTTAAAAAATGATGTACCTAGGTTGGTGTTTCAGCTGTCACCGTCATTGACTCATTTATCATCGGATTTGCAAATTTATTGTCGGGTGGCTTGAGTAAGTTTTCTCATTGTATTATTTACACTTTTATTTTATGTCAATACGATTTTTTAATTGACCACTGTCCGATAATAGTTGCATGCACATTATAAAGAGAAAGTAACCCGCTTACACATATTTTCCAAAGTATAAAATAAATGTGTGTCTTCAACCAAATATTCAATATTCAAGACTAATAGTGTTCCCGGAACGCTAAAAATATCTCAATATTTGAACTTTAACCGTAATCCAATTCTGGCTTGTGATTTTATTTCCCGCGCGATGGGTTATGAATCTTGAAAAATAATGGAAGCGTAAAAAGCGGATCCCGGCATATATTGCAAGGGGATCCTCGACGATATTAAAGTATGAAGTGGAGAAAAAAACGCAGTAAAATAATATTCGAAATATATGTGAACAAACGTTTGGAGGATTGACGCGGTCGGGGCAGTCCCCCCGGTTCCAATATTGGACTGATATTTCGACCGGTTCCACTAAACTGTTCGGTTTATCTCGTACACAAGCAACACATATATGGCTTACCGTAAAAAACCGTCCTTTCTTTAAAATGCGAATGTTGTAAGTTTTCATCGAAATTTTTGCATGTGTCCCTTCCGTGTTTCGGTGACATTACCATTTCTTATTTTATATCAACATGTCCCACCGTCGACGAGTAACGAGCAGCGATGCCAAGGGTAATAAGGGATTTTATAATCGACTATAAACTCGGCAAACATAATGTAGGACTCCCTCCAGCCAGGACTGACGATCTGCGTAAGGCTGCAGGCAGAAGCTGATGCGGCGTGCTGAGGGCAGGGCGCGATGGAGCTCGTTGGGGAAGGCCTATGTTCAGCAGTGACGTATGATGACTACTTTCCTAATGTTCATTGGTTAGCTTTCTTATAATTTCTAACCCTCTTTTCGTATGTTATATGGTTCACTGTAAAACGGACATGTCTGACGCATGGCGATTATTTTTGCGAGTCAAATATGAAACCCAAAGTGAAGTAAGAATTTATTACCATTTCTCCATAATATTTTTTGTCCTCGTTGCGTGGTTGGTGACACAAATAAATTTGTATATGTTCTTTATTTATAAAAGATAATTTGTAATGAAATATAATTTATAAGCTCTTTTCTTTGGTATCACTTGTTATTTTTAAAACAAGTTTTATTTGTTTAGCAATATTCATATATTATGTACTTAGACATTTTACAAAATGACAAATTTATAACTGTTCAACTAATAAGCAATCATCACACCTGTATTTTCCGAAGAGGTAGGCAGTGGAATGTAGTACATTCCCACGATTCATCTGTAATGTTTATACGCCTCATCAAGGAACGGGGTGTGAGTCTATTGCCATATATACCTAGCGCCAATCCAGACTTCGTAACAGTATACTAGGAATTTCAAAGTGATAAATTTTGACCACAAAATGTAATTGTAGGGTCAAGATTGGAAAGTGTAGGATAGACTGTAGACAGAACTAAATACTAGATTAGTTTTCCTCATTGCTTACTACTGTGAAGCCAACATCGCATTGTTATAATCGTGCTTCCTTTGCTTATTTATGAGTTTGGAAACATACAATAATTTCATTATTGTAATTATTATTACATAACACAGTCATGTTCAGAATCTCATTAAGTGCTTATTAACAATGTAATTGGAAATGAATAAGAATAGGAAACGATAACTAAAACGGCAATGAACATGCACACACACACACACACACACGCACACACACACACATACACACACACATATAACATAACATATGTTCTGGAAATTGTTTTAATTTTTTCCGGCAAATAATATCCTGATTTCGACTATTTGCAAGTTTTCGCTTAATTCGTCGTATCCTATGCAAATTGGTTCGATGCTAAAGCCGAACAGGCGTTGTTAAATATTTTCTCTTACATTTAAAATTCTCGAAGTTATTATGTTAAGCGTGTTGCAAACAAATAGCTCTGTTTAAATATTTTAAGATTATCTTAAAATAGTTTATAAATAAATATTACCTTAAATTATACACTGTGGTCTTAAATCTCTTTACACTCAACTTTTGGAATGATAAAAATGTCGAGAGAGATTATACATTTACAACTTTAAAGAAAGGCAATGGAAAGAAATCTGCCCTTCTAAGCAAATTAATTAATTAAGAATCCCATCTCTGCAGTCCTGTTGGAAGTCTGGAACCCACATGCGGTTGCGGCCATTAGGCCTGAAGCATGAACATTTGATATAATATTTACATAAGAAATATAGTACACTTTCATCCATTTCTGCGGTAAAAAATTCTGTATTACAGTACTATTGTAAAAATGTTTTACAGTAATTTAGGTAATGAATTAACAATACATTAGCTCAACCTCGAGAACGCTATGACGAGTAGGTTTCTTTGCGATGTTTTACTTCACTGTTATAGAAGGTCAAGTAATGTTTAATCTTCAAACTTTAAAGTCGAAGGTGTGTGCCAATGATGTAAGTTCTAGAACTCGAGAATAGGAGGCTAAATTCTAAGCAACTAGGCTAACAGTGTTCAATAAAAATATAGCAATCATTGTATATAAGATATATCAATTTATGAATCGTCGTATCAGCATGAGGGAGTCAGTAATGAATCAAAGTTCAGTTCAATTGGCCCACTTCAAACCTGATTGTTATTACGTAACAACGTTGACGAGTACTGTAGACAATCTTATTCTAATATAAGTACATGTAAAATAAAGGTTAAACATCTGTTCGCGTTTGTATGAACTCATGAAATTCGCTTGCGACATACGAATATAATTTTTATGATCAATATATGTACCATAGTTCTTCTAGTATGTATGTATATTTGAAATTAGACATTATATGTAGTTGATGATCTACCCTACAGGTTTTCAACATTCATATTTTTCTAGCCTTTGACCATTGAAGATTTACAGTAATATAAATTATAATAATGACGCTTCATAAATAAAGAGCTGCTTTCGAATTTTCCGAAGCGAAAGTACTTATATCATTGTACGCACTTTAAACATTATTAAAAAAAAAGTAAAATCACGCCTGTAATCCACGAAGGGTAGGTAGAGCAGTGTAGTACACTCTCACGTTTCACCACTTATGCATAAGTCCCATTGAATAGATGGTGAGCCTGTTGCCATACACCGGCCATAATTCCAGACTGCGAGTCATTACTGGAAATTCTAAATCAGAAAAGTCCAATAGTACTCGTCCCAGGATTTGAAGTCAGGATCTCCCGATTGGCAGTCGCGCTTGCAACCAGTCGACCAACGAGGCAGTCATTTACTCATATTAATAGTAGAGTAAACATTATTTACCCTTTTTAATATCTAACTTTAACCGTACGAAGGCGTCGCCGTACTTTCCAGAAGATTTGAAATGAATAATGCTATGTAGATTCTATACGTGGATGACCGCGAGTAGCAATTTATTTCGAGCGTTTTCGTCCTGCGGAAGGCACAATAAGCAATGAATTCCTTTGTGCAGTCAAATGCTGTCAAGGCAAGGCAATTCCAAACAAACGCAATGTGAGATACAATAACACTGTAGACACGGGGTCTCTCCTTTCAAAGTCAAAAGGTTTTAAAGCCGTAGCATAGATTTTATATCTGCGACATCAACATAGTAGGTACCTACCTGCGTATTTTCCACTGTGCCACAGACATGATTGTGATCACATAGTTTGATCGTACACGAATGACAATGGAACATGTTAGCTATCGAAAGTACTCAATGCAGTTCATACTGTATGTAGCTTAATCTAATCTATATAGAACCTCGAATACATCGCATTTCTATCTAACTTAGTCACAGTTACTTCGGATACCACAGATTCCTATACAACGCATCCATGTACGAGTATGTACGAAAACGTGTGAGAGATATAAATTCATTCTGAATTAGATAACTTACGGGGAAAAAGAATATGAACAATGGCTGTGACCTTAACCTTTTTCATTTTTAGAGGAGGACCGTCTTCAGTAGAGTCATAAAAAGGGTTATGGCGTTGTTGGTGAAGTTTTTTTTAATCATCAGAGGCTCGCGTTAGCTGATCATGTCATCTGATGGTAAACGAAAAGTAGCCTAGACTGAAGCACGATTGCTTAAAAATTGCCTATTATTTGCCCTGTCTTGCTGACATTTAACTAGTACCTACATACATTACAAAAAGATTATATATTTACATTTTTCCTCTCATAAAGAAGTTAATATACATACGTGTATGTCCCAACTCAGGTATCCAAAGGATTTGGGTTGGTGTGATACAACAAAGGGTCATATTTAGTGTGTAAACCACAAAATACAGAACAGAGGGGTAGTAAACACCACAAGCGCGGGTATACATATCATAAAGCAACTGAAGCACACGCTACCCCGATACAGAGTGCGTGTTAGGTAGAAGTGACGTGGAAAATTTGTCATTTGTAACATTTACCTACCAACACTACATTACTATTGTCTTGTCTATATGCTACTGCACTCTATGCCAGTTGAACGTTAATAAGTAAAAATAATATTCTATGAAATCGTTACTTCACGTCTGTAATACCAGAAGAGGTAGGTAGAGGAGTATAGTAGATTACGGCGTTTTATCTATTACGTTATTATTAAATCTTCATTAATTATTTAAATGAGGATTTTGGAAAAGAGTATTCACAAATACCGTTCCATATAATTTTCCATTTTAAAAATGTTTATATAAGAACATATAAACAAGCAAATGACACAAAAATTTACATCTAGCAGAAATCAAACTTGTATCATTCAATGTAATTAGAAGGTAATTCCCTATGAAAGGGAATACATAATAATAATTACAGGTCAAAAACCCTAACCATTTCTAATCAGCATCCACTCTTGAATACATAATGTTTTCCAGCGTTTCAGTGCATTGTGAACAAATGTTGCTAGATTATGGGGTCGTATGCGTCCCTTGTGGCGCGCAGTACGCAGCAACGGAATTTATATTGAACGGCAAGTATGCACTGCATCAGGGCACGAGCATTTATCGATAAACTGCATAAATATGCGGTAATTACATCAATAGAGATATCATCGAGATAAATATCTGTGATAATTGAATTGCTCTCTTACAGTATGCACTTGAGTAAGTTATGTACTTAATTAAGTTGTATTTCTTAATATGTGTGTCACCGATGAATCTTCTTTTGTGGCTAGGCAACAACATTTGCATGTTGTCTTCCAGTTTGAACGATGCTTCGAAGCCTGCCCGTTAAATACTACACACTACAGCTTCTTAGAATAAACTGTATAAAATTTTAATAAATTTTGTCACGCTACTCCCAGCATCAAGTGTCAGTGTACTTTTTCCGATTCTTCTATCATTTCGTTGTTGGAAAACAGGTCTCCTCTCAAAATGATAGGGTTAAAGTGTATTTGTATGCAAAGGCTTATACGCAGTGCGTTAAGTACCCAAATTTAGCTGTGTCACGTGTCATTTAAATATATGTTGTCTAAAATAT
>DWEC01000473.1:0-16979 GCA_018245735.1 Microceris miodesmiata
TTTAAGTTTATTAGTCAGTAATGTTCTCTGGGGCGTGTGAAGCCCGCGGACTCTTATTTGACTAGCTCGGCAGGCTGTTCTAACCCTTCTCAGAGTAAAAGGAGACCCGTATCCTACCATGCACAATAAAGTGGCAATAGTATGATTCTGATCAAATAATTGTTCGGGGCGAATTACGGAGCTGCTTTTATTAATACATCAATAATCAATTTCGTTATCGAAGGATTCGGTGAGCAAATTTGTAGTCTTTATTGGGTATTGCGCCGTCGCGTCGCCCCGCTATCTGACAGATTAAATCACTTTTTCGATATTAACTCAAATAAATTAGAAATATTCGAAAATTGACGATGTCCAATTCAATCACTTTATTATTAGTTTGTTCTGGGAATACCATTAACGTTCATAATATACTAAATTATATGAAATAAACTAATTCTGACATGTTTGTTGCTAATACTGAATTTTAGGTTTGTTGATGTTCAATTCATTGTTTTGCGAATGTGTCACTAAGGCTAATTTATTAACTTATTTGAAATAAAATAATGTTGGACGAATTTTGTTAGCCGTTTCGAACATTAATGATATGATTATAGAAACGCGGTTAATAATATGGTTTATTGTAAGTTAATTGAGGCCTTGTACAGTTACATTATAACGATGGCTTGTACTCAGCCCTATCAGATTGAAAGTAAGAATACCGTTGTTTTAGTAAGTTTCAATCAAAATAAGCCATTCTACCTGGTTATTTATAAAAGTTTGTAATTAAAGAGTAGTAATTTACAAAATAATATACATACATAGGTACAATTAAGTAGGTACACATTTACAGAAAATTTAATCTCGCATTAGTCGACGTACTCTTGGTTAATCGACATTGATATTGATATTGATATTAATATTTATATGTTCTTATACAGAAGCAATCAAATGTGAACATTTAACAACGATAAATCATTCATAATCATGTTTTCTTACTTTACTTATCCCCAAGGCAATATTTTCGTATGTCTCGACAAGTACGTTAATATATTTCTTACTAAAATACGAACATTTATTTGTTACGTAAGTAATATATTTTGCGGTCACGAAATTCAAATATTCCGTTTTGATCTTTTACAAACGATCTCGTGTGTAAAGGATCGAGCAAAGGCTTTAGTTTTTTTTTGTAGAGAGGTCGTATCGACTGGACCGAAATGGAATAACTAGAGGCGCGGGCACGGAGCCAAAACCGATCGCAACTTTCTGTCTCTTTATTTGCAGTCGGCTTACTGAACGACAATCTCCCTGTCCCCACATTTAGTCTAATACAGGCATTAGGATAATCGATAAGTTGTCAGCTATATTTTACTAATAAACTTCAGCATAAATATTCCTTAACCGCGGTATTTTCTCTCGAATTCTGGATACCCCTCCCCCGCTATATAAAATCTGTTGTTTGTTACGCCCCAACTCAAACTAAGAGAAGTTCCGAGTTCAAAATTATACGAGGAAGTTGCTAGGTTAAAACCAACGGATGAGAATTGTGGCCGTCATTTCTTTTTCTTCAAGATTTTTCTTAGTTTCTTTAAATGAAAAACTTTTGTAAGGTGTTATCTTGTGAAAGCAAAAGAATTGATAAGTAATTGTTTTTGTTTTGTCTGGAGTCATAAGATGAATACTCTATATTCATATATATATAATACGATATAAGTATTTGATTGATCAAATTTTTAAAATAAACTACCTAAATATAGGGCCCCATTTTGGAGGCCGGTATGTATGTATTAAACGGAAGCGCAATAATGTGTAAGTAAATAAAAATTAATAATGTACGAGTAAGTTTTACCATGGAACGTCACAGAGGCGGTGATGTGAGATATCAAATTATAAGAGGTTTGGGGCGCAAGCGCGTTGCGTGCCTCCAGCCGCAGCGTCCAGTCTGCTCGACGCTCGTGTTCTCGTCGAACGGATTCGCGCCATGCGTTGATTCGAATTTCGAAACTCGAACGACCTTCGAATTTGGCGCTGACATTTGAACGCGGACGTGACGTAAAAACGAACATCGATGAAGAAACTTTAAGTTTATGTATGATATTTACAAATTTGAGTGAAGTTTTAAATACTGACTTATAAATAATTAAGGGTTGTGCGACTTGAATTTCAGTTGTTGATTTTACTTAGTGGTTTCGTGTCATCTCTGTTCTGGTTTGCATGAAATTGACTTAATTTACATACGGTAAGAATATAAAGTAGAATTCTGTTTACTTCTTTAAGAACTTTAGTATAAGTGCTATTTTATAAATTGAATAACATTTTATTGCATGCTATTGTTTTGTTTAAATTTAAACAACTTCAAACACAACAATACAGGAAATGAAAATCTAACATAAACACAGTTAAATAAATAGTAATGTATGCATGCATAAGCCACATCAACTTCTATGAAATATTTAACTTTTTATATTATGTGAGAGAAAGCGTTAAGCAGTTAATTTTTTGCTATGATTTCTTACAAACGATTAAAGATTCATGACTTATAGATCATCAAAACAAAGTTAAAACAATTCAAAGATATTAATAATTTCACGTTATTTCTTGTGTTATAAACACATGATTAAGTCTTTCTTCTGAATTTAATTTATTTAGGTAAATGTATTTATGTATATTAAATTTATTTTTATTTACGTTACTAAAGATTTTATATTAGAAAACAAAATAGATATATTCGGAATGAAGAAAATTTATTTGGGCGAAATGACAGGCTTAAGTAATAGATTTGCAACCGGTCATGAATCGATCAAACGCTGGCAAAGCATTGAATGCGATTGCGGCTGAATGAGTGACCGCATCATTGCATCATTCGGCCTTTCGGAGAGCAAACGCCAAGTCAATTTAAGAATAGAGAGTTCAACTATTCGTAATATAAATCCAGCAAAAATCAACAGAAATTTCATAATAATAAATATATTTTAATTTCGACTTTTAATGAACTAATACGCTTAGAGAGATATTTATTAACTTTAAATGAGAAGTCAGAAACTTACAATTTAAAATAATTTGAACAAGTTACTTTTTACTAACCAGCCATATATGTAAGAGTTCATGAAAAATATTTCTTTGAAACGTCATAGCTGATCTAATGACGCGTTTTAATATCACTTTCGTATTTTCAGACTACTTATGATCATATTATTAGCAGCCTAGTAACTAAACGAACGTCCAATGTAGGTACCCTCTACTGGGATAAGTTTAGAAAACATTTATGTAGGGAGACTCCGTATCCACATGAGAATCATTTTTAACCTACTTTACTTATGGAGGCATAAATATAAAGGAAAAACAAGGATAAAAATTATGTATATAGGAAATCCTGATTTTTGTATAACATATTTATTCATGTATGTTTACAATTCCGTTCGCAAATTAAAACTATTTTACGGGAACTGACATCAAGTTAATAATATAATCTTTTATTAATAAAACGACGCAACTGGATAAGTTCCTTAATAATTTTATAAAGATATTTTGCAATTATGTCCTCAACATAATAATTATTGTACCATCACGGCAGGTCCTTTATGGGGTAAGCAGAGGGTACAAGTGCCAAATACAAAATTTTCACATCTTGAATTAAAATAATAATACATAAATACCTCACAAGTGAGACACATAAATCTTCCATTTGGCACTAGTGGTCAGCGATCAAAGAGCCGACCGCGCCCGGTGCTAATAACTACAATAATCGTACGCCATTTTGCCATCGCGTCGGGCCTACTGCGTCGTATCGAAAGTATACCGAACTTTATGAGAACACGATTATTAACTTAAGATGTTGTAAATTATAAATTGCGAAGCTCCATAATTATTTGACGGATAACCATTACCAAAATTATAAAGACCGAACATTATTTAATTTGGAAGACCAAAAACATCCAATTATTTTCGACGCAAGAAACTTTCATTAATTTAATGTAGAATCCTTCTCATACGTCAAAGATAAAAGCGTCTTTCGTCAAAGTCAGTAAGGGATTTAGTGGGTAATTTTATCAGACGAATGAGGAACGACTTCAGCACGATCACCGCTTAAATAGATGACTTCCGGATTCGAAACGCAAAATGCATAAAAACTATCCGAGTGTTTAAATGTAACGCTATTTCATACTATCTTGGAATTTTGTTTTTCTCTTGCGATACCTAATTCCTGTCCTAACCTACTCTGTCCAAATTACATATTAATTGTATGTAGGTAACTCAATACCTTTACATTATCGTTGCCTGTCTCCAAAATATATTAAGCATAATAATATCTCATCTGATTTGTATTATACCCATCTTCAATATTTCTGACTGAACAAGACAGGCCTATTACACTTTCCAAATAAAAAAGAGCAATTTGAAACTTGTCATGTTTAAACAGATATCACAGCGATTCATTTCGCAAAATCGCGGATCGTGGAAAACAATGGTTGCTATAATTGTTTATATCATCACGGTGACCCTCTTTGAAAAGGCGTCGTTGAGTTATGATCAAATAAATTTAGGAATGGCAAATTGTTTTTCTTTATTTGTTATCTCTAACATAATTCCTCAGATTTGGTAATGCGGAATCAGAGCTACCTTTGAAACCCAACCGAGCGTTAGAGTCACAATTAATTTGCCTCTAAGAATTATCCTATGATTTCTAGCCATGCTGTCCCAGTAATGGTGACCCGTTTCAAAGAAAGTTGTACCGTTTTTTGAGACCATTTGTGTATGTCGTTAAAGCCTGTTTTATTCAATCTTCAAAGCGGCTATAAATAATTTTGTATAGACACAAGTTCGTGCCAAGATTGGACCCAAAACGGGAGTACTACTCTTAATCGCTAGGCTGTCACTGATTTTAATGTTTTACGTTTCCCTCTTTCTTTGCAATAACGAGATAAAACAATGCCTTTGACTAGCACCCGACCTTTGTGAAAAAACCATAGATCTTGACGTTTATGAGGCTCCGGACAAAAACTCAGAATGACAAAGTGAATGCTAGATTGAAATTATACGGACGTCTCTCCCTTCGTTATCAGGCCAACATTCGCTTTTTCTTCTTTCCTCGGTATAACAGTCGGAGTGATGGTTTTTCTAACTTATATTATAGAGCTACATAGACGTACTGATACTCTTTAAGAGTATGTGAAATCTTTCGTGATAAGGACTTCGGCTTTTTCTTAAATAATAAGTGTTTAAGTTTCATAATTAGTACAAAACATTTGTAGTTAATAGTAATATTCTAAATTAATATATACAGTGAGGAAATGCTATAAATTAAACAGTCCGTTACGTTACGTTAATAAACATTGTATTCGGGACTTTAGACGCAAGTGATTGAACTTCAACACTTGGGTCAAACAATAGATTGCGTGTTAGGGATCCTCCATTGTATTTGGCACCTCATTTTCAACGATTTGAATATTGATATTAAAACTTGAGGTTGACGGAATTTATTTAGAATGCTTATTTAATAAAATAGCATGATGTACAGCACAATTTTCGGTTAATGTTTTAAAGATTTTATCAAGACAGGTCTCTTGTGGTGTAGACTGCGAGCGGTGTCATTATTTTAGTATTCTATTGTATCAATCAACAATTTGCAACACGATTAAGTTACTGACATGAGTATCTGAATCTGACATTCAAAGTAACCTGCAAAAAGTAAATTGGGAATTTTTTATTAAAGAGACTAGGTATTTTTTAAATATTTCCACACGGGTCAAACCTTGAGTTTTTATTTACATAACGATTTTATTTTAACTTCACGTCTATATTCCCTGCAGAGAAACGCAGAGAAGTGGCGTACAGTCTCATGATCCACTTGTTAAATTTTACGTCCCACCATACAATAGGGATTGAGCTTATCGTCATATACAGGGCACAAATCCAGACTCCGAGTTAATACAAGAAATTTTAAATTAGAAAAATCTTACAGTAATAGTACCCGACCGTAATAGGGCCCGACATGGCAAGCGAACCCGGGAACTCTCGATCAGCAGTCGCGCTTGCAATCATTTGACCCATAAGGAAATCAAGTATTGGTACAACTAGAAAACCAAAGCCAAACAAAAAGACAGCAGATATGGAAACTGAAAAATCGTTAGCTCCGTGTCTACTGTGGAAAAAAGCAATTATCGCTGTTACATAAAACACTATTAAAACATTGAATAAAGTTATTAATAAATTTCGATAACAACATTATTTTATTTACATATGTATAAAAAAATCACTTTCTAAGTAAAAATCAATGTGTGAAGTTTTTAAAAGATTTCTTGTGAATGCTAATGTGAAATAATAACATTTGTATGTTTTTGTTTGACGTTTTGCATCCTAAGCCAATAATAATAGGATAAAAAAAATGTTGGACATTTATCCGATAATCCATGATTATAGAATTGCATATTCGTCCAATTTACTAATTAATTGATGATTGTACACAAATGGTTTACCTTTCTATATTTCATGTACATTTTCAATTCAATAATTGTACAATCTCTATAGAGTCAAGATAACTCATTAATTTGATGAACTAATCTAAAAACTCAATAAATGTGACCACTTGTGGTCATATTTTCGTAAAAAAAAAACAGTTATTTAACATCAACACCGAAAAATATGTAAGTAGGTAGTTGATGATCAGCAATGCTTATTTGATTCCAATAAGTGCTATTTACTATAACTACAATTGAAAAAAAATAGGTTTCATTCATTAAAAAAAAAACTTTCTTTTACTTTACTCACCTGCCATGCTTCTTATTATAGCCTACTCAAAATTGATTCTACGAGTAAAAAGTATTATAGAAATAAAGTTGGAATTTAGTAGACTGCCGATCTGGAGATTCTGGGTTTAAGCCCCGGCTCAGGTACCATTGGATTTTTCTAATTTAAGATTTCTAGTAGCAGCTCGGAATCTGGATCTTTGACTGGTGTATGGCAATAGGCTCACCACCTGTACACTCCTCTGCCTACCCCTTCGGGGAATACAGGCGTGATTTCGCGATATTAATTTCTGTTTTGTATAATTAGTAATCAAACATCTCGGGAAAAAATTGTTGTCTTGTATATTTACTTACTATAATATTCTGTATTCTCATTATAATTATTTATTCCACAAAAATTAAATTAATTTTGCAAATAACAGAATTAACTTTAAATTAAGAGGATTTGTTCCCACTTTGGTACTGAAGGAGATTAAAGTTCCTTTTACTCAGTCAGGCATTACATTTAATTAACCGCAGCATCAGTGGGGATCGAGAGATTCTATTTATAAGTACGGGGACAAGGCTTTATCGAGGCTTCTATTCGTATAAATGAGACTATGTTGAAAATAATAGATAACACTTAAACAACATTAATTATCACATTCTAGATGCGAAAACACTTTGTAATGAAGATAACTAGTTGTAGTTTCTACTATCTTTCTTTCTAATTCACACATTGTAGGTGTTGCTAATGTTCATGAATTTCATATATTCAGGCCTCTAGGGTAAAGAACTGTATGGAGCCGTTCATTACTGGCCCGGTTGGTGTATTACTTGCGATGTTCGCTTTTTAAAATATCCCAAGGGTAGCGTGAATCTCAAGGGATATTTGTCCTTTTGAGGCTGCCCGTGTAAAGAGGGGTTCTCCGACGCCCCTTACCAGCGGCCTTACATTTGATGTTGAAATTAAATACATAAACTAATATCGTTGCTATTTTCGAAATACAGAAATTATTATAATGATTAAAGTAGTTCCTGCCAAAGGACTTTCTACTCATTTAGAAATTTATGTAAGTGGGCTTAAATTAGATTTGTTTCTGAATGGGAGTGAGCTGTTAGTTTTGAACATTCGTCCATAATTTAGTATTGTTATAGAAATACATATTACGTATTGTTTAAAACGTTTAAATTAATTAAGTCCATCGTACTTTGTTTAATTTGTTTTTGTTTGGTATCGCAAAATAAAAGTTATTCAATTTCAAAGACGCTTTCTCCATTCAGTCGAATTTGGAAGGTGTATGTACAGGTTGTTTTATCTCGAATTACATCGTAACTTAACGTACCATTTTTTTTACTCTGTACTATTTCTCCCCTAATCGTGATAAGGGACTACGCTATAAATAGAACTTGTATCACGTATAGTCACCCTTCGAGGGCCCTTTGAAGTAAATTCTGGAATATGACCACTGGGTTTCTGAAACCTTACCTGCCCTTATAAGTTAAATTCCTGTATTAAATACCTGTCTGTTCAAATTATATGATAATGTGACTTCAGCTGAAACTTATCTTCTTCACAATTTTTATTAATACTATAGTTAATATTGTCAACCATTACATGATAATAGTTTACTGGGTAAACTCTTCGTCTGACGATAATAATTTGCTGTACATAATTCACCTGTTTCATTTTGACCGCCTGAACTCTCGTTATGCTCCATTTCGAGCCGCTTCGTAGCGACATTACTCTAGAGCACAGTGCAGTATTACTGCTATTAGTGTCTCTTAGCTTAGTATTACACAAAAGGCATGCCCGAAATCTCTCATCGCCGCTGCCAACAGCACAAACACGTTACATATTCTCTGAAGGGCAAAGCACTATCTTCTACATCAGCACTTCGGTTATTTCCGTCGTTTCATCCATTGTTTGAAATAAAGAAGAAAGAAAATACGTTTAGTCAAGGAATTAAAAAAAACAGCACGTACAAAATACAACAACTACAAAGAAGAAGAAAAAAAAAGCGACAATAAAAACAATAATAATAAAAATTTAAATTAAAAACAAAAAAAAACTAAATAATGAGTTTCATTAATCTTTTTTTCTATATAATAATTTTCATTTCTATATAATAAGTTTCATTAATCTTTTTTTCTATATAATAATAATTCATAAATCAGATTATTTAAATGAAAAGATTCTTCTCTAATAATAAAAAAAAATATTAGATTGTATCATAATTTAATCTCGTTTATAAATAACTTGAATGTACGAGTAACTGAGAGTTCAAATTACGACTACCTATATTGTTTGTTCCTTAGAGTTTTAGGTACGTAAGAGGTACACTGTACACAAACTTTTGCCTTTGACAACATTCTTAAACAAGTTATGTCAAGCTTATATACGGTTAAAACAACGGATATATAACCTCAAAATTACAATAGTTAGAACATAATTTATCTTTGTAATTATTTATACAATTAAATAGATAATATACGATAAAATAGTACAAAGCTATTTAATATAAACACCAAGCAAATAATCACACATATTTAGATGTAATTAGTTTCATCACAAATAACCCTTTTTATCGTTATATTGTTAGGCACGGTTCTCTTCTCGAAATGTGGCATGTTAAGGCCACAGTCTGCCACGCTGCCCAAATGCATATTGGCAGACTTCACTCCCCTTAGAGATAATTATGGAGAGCTTTTAGATGTGTAATCTTGTTATTTTCCTTCTCTGTAATATCTAATAATATCTTGGGACTTCTACACATCGGCCATCTGATCCCAAGGTAAACATCAAAAGAAATTATGTTATTATAACCAGACGGCTGAAATACTACATATATAGTTATACAGACTATTTTTACAACAGACGCAGAACAAATACGTGAAAACGTAACATCACGTCATCAGTCCCCGAGGAGGTAGGCAGCGGAGTGTAGTACACTCCCATGTTTTTCCAGTTGCGTTTATATCCCATAGAATAGGTGGTGAGCCTATTTCCTTACACCGGGCATATATCCAGACTCCGAGTCACTACTAGAAATTCTAAATTAGATAAAACCAATAGTAACATCGACCCGGCCGACCCGGGATTTGTACGTAGGACCTCCCGATCGGCAGTCATGCTAGCAACCAGTCGACCAACGAGGCAGGTAGCAAGTACGTGTGCTGACAAAATATATTTATTCTAGATGGGAATCGCACCCATGACCCCCAGTTAAGTAGTCAGATTGGCTACAAAACCCAGGGGACTAGTACGGTATTTCATTTTAATAATGCACATAATTTTGTAGATCACTGCCTCGTTGGTCGAGTGGTTGCAAGCGCGACTGCCGATGAGGAGGTCTCGGGTTCAAATCCTAGGTCGGGTACTATTGGATTTTTCTAATTTAGAATTCCTAGTAGTGACTCGGAGTCTGTCTGTGCCCGGTGTATGGCTCACCACGTATTCCATGGGACTTAAACGTAACTGATGAAACGTGGGAGTGTACTACACCCCTCTGCGTAGGCAGAGTAAGGGGTAGCCCTTCGGGGACTACAGGCGTGATGTTAGGTTTTTTCATACAACATAACTTTGTACATGTGCAAATTAGGAATTAAGCCGTAAACATGTATATCGGCAAGCTGAAATCCAAAATACCAGACTGCTCGTGAACAAGTTGTTTTTGGATATTGTCAGAAGGTACCTACTTCGTTAGAGGATATTTTATCACGGGTTACATTTTCCTAACACTTATATTTAACAATTCAACGTCGAACTACGAACCGTTCTGTCAAACATCAATATGAACTTTCACATTCGTATGGATTGGATTAGAATTGGAATCAAATGCTCCTATTAAGTGTCTGAGGCACACAAATCCAGCGATCGAAGCTGCCTATAGAATACTCAGATAACAATATCTTGCACGTGGATAATGGATTCACAATCGAGAATTGTATCAAGTGTTTTCATTACCTAGACTAGCTGAAGTGACTACATACATTCTCTGGTTTTACTCTTGAAACATACGTAAATGTGGAATAAAATTATTTTGATTTGAATGTCTTTCTATGAAATTACACCATGACAATAGACATTGATGCATCAAATTGACTAATTATGTGTGTTTTATAGTAGAAGATGCTCATTCGGAAGATATTGCTCCCCGGGGCGCAGTTGAGGCAAGCGTTCCGGGCAATAGCATTCCACTTCCTATATACATTATATGATATAAAGCGCTTTATTTTGTAATTAAGTGCGGATATTTTTATTTAAAAAAACTGCAAAATTAACTTCTACTAAGATGCAGGTATGCAGAAGCTCAAGGGTATGATATCTTCGGAGAACAAATTGCGATTTATTAATTTTAAATTTAATTATTATTTTTTTTAATGAATCTTAGTTTCTACAGTTAATTAATTGATTATAAGTATACACAATTATATATGTATGGGTATAACTCACGTATATTCTTCGGAATGATCCGACTAGTTTCCGATCTAGATATAACCGATCGAATAATGTAGGTCCTCCTCCATGAGCTCTCGTCGGTTTCAGCGAGGCCGCGACAGAAACTGCCATACGTGGATTCCGCCAATATGTACTCGTATATATACTCAGAAGACATTTAGTAGTTGAATAATTATTGTCGTTAATTTGGTAACAGTTTGTGCGCAGCATCGAGATATTACAAAACTGTACCGAGAATTTTTTTGAAGATAGTCGTTACGTAATGAACCAGAAAGTGTTTTCAAACGAATTTTATATGAAACAATTCTGGACAATATTTTTGGTGACATCGCATTCAGGTAGATACTTTTTGACCACATGATGCTAGAGTTCCAAGGAAAGCCGTAAATCATATCAGAGTTGATAACAGGAGGGTCATGTAATAGGTCGTATAGACTGATGGTTCCAGAGATTTTCGATCGCAAAATATGACTCCCCCGGGTATCTTTAGGCTACTTGAGATACGTAGGGAGTGTTTTTCTAATGTTCCGAGGTAATCCACAATCTTTCGTTTCTTTATTACTTCTATATTTTTTCATTTTTGTGTGTAGGTATCTATACATATTTTTTGCCAGTATTGCCATGTATCGGTTATAAAATTGATTTCTTAATTTAGTAAAATCATAAGATATGTTAAAATAACTATAAACGTTATAACAATATTTGTAATAGACTTGTCCGGAAGAGTCAAAATACGAAACGATCAAGACAGATAGCGCTAAAAAACATTATTTTAATCTATTTAGATTAAATTAACATTTATATTCATTTACTATAAAATACTTCATATATTTATCTATTACATTTAGTATTTTATTTTTTTACCGATAACGTCGACTGCAAATTTTTTTTTCACCATCACCAAAGGTTCACAGATAAAGAATGTCATTAGGCATTAATTCCACACTTCGTTAAAGTTACCTAGATTTTTAGATATTTCAATAAAGAATTAATAAATAGATTAATTAAAAGACCTGCTACCTTAATAATTGTAGTAAACACAAAATGCAATTCTCCTTAAGTCCCTAATCGTGTTTCTCTAAGTTTCAATTTACTAAACACATTTATGAATACTTTTCTGAGTTTTTGAAAATCAATCCTGCTCAAATTAAATCCATTATAATTAAACTTATCTTCTATAGACAACGCCACAGCATGGGATAACATTCCCACTGTTTATTTTTTTAAAATGTCTGATAAAATTTGATTCTTGCAATATCTTGCTCTACTTCCAATAGGACCGGTTCCCCTCTATTTTAAAAGGAACCTTAGTAACTCACGTTAAAAAAGTGGAGATAGGAACAATGTCGCAATGACAAACCTATCTCAAACCTTACTGTTAGATATCTCCAATCGATATTTGCTGATAGATTTTCTTTGTCATGTTAGTCTTGTCACAACTGTAATGGACTTAGGAAAGGAAATATTTTCGGTTCGGTACAGATCGGCTTAGATTCTCAACACACGCCGCTTTGATTGCACAAACGCTCTCGCGATGCGAAATTGTAACATTTTTATGTGTGTATATGCGATTTTTTTTCTCTAAGTGAAACCATTACCAACTTCATTTCAACTGTTGGTACCAGTTACATTTCTGCCCTATATATTATAAACATCAGTATGTATGTATATAAATCCTATTTTATTTACATATCCATTTACGCTGTGGAAATTTACATTGTTAACATTTTTTCCAACGCTATCGTTATGTTAATATCAATGGCAAAAACTAACTACGCTACCCTCCGCTCACCACCTATTCCATGGTGGGACGTAAACGTAATAGATGAAACGTAAAAGTGTACTGCACTCCTTTGCCTACCCCTTCGGATGTTACAGGCGCGATGGATACATACATAGTTTAAATTTAATTCGTAGAAAATTTACCAAGAAGGTATTTCTGTAGTTTATCCGTCTTATCGCTATACATTAAACTGTGTACTATACATTTTATCCTGTGAGCGTATGAACGGTTTTAAGCATATACTCGCGCAACAAAACCTCTTTGCATAATCCGAAGTAGTGTTCGTACCTTTTGCTCTGAGAGGTATCAGGATCATGCGTCTATTGGAAACATAGACTGATAAAAAGAACATTTACTGTCTTTGGGTAGCGACGTGTATTAGAAAATCTCTGTTTCTACGAACACTTCAGACCTGTAATAGAAACAATCATTCTTACACAATTTTGTTTTTAACAAATTTAATTAATTTATAGCAAAACTATCTGCGTGTGTATGTATGAGTGATTATTGTAGAAGAATCACATTTGGTATGTAATGGTAGATACATTCGGCATTCGGTGCTCTCTGTCTATTCTGTAACCATGTACCTGGCGTTATATAAAAATAATAATAATATTTTATAGGGCGGTCATTTTGTTTTATTTCATTTTGAAGCTTGTTTTCATTTTTCATTTCATTTTTAAGCTAAGAACATTTTGAAGCTTAATCCGTGTTATGTTTAACGATAATATTTGTTATTATATTATTGTATTGTAATGTAACATTTAACATGTAAAATTTATGCCTTATGAGAAAGTTAATAGTTTATAAGAGTGAGATGGCATATTTCAGTTGCTGGAATAATAAAAGGGCAGCCAGTATATTACGACTCAGAATGGTATAATACTACCATATCCAGTTGTAGGTAAATAAAATCATTACTTTGCATTTCTCAAACATCTGTATTTTGCCTGTTTTCCATTATAGAAAATGTTTCGTCTTTTGACGCTCATCATCATCATCATCATCAGCAGCCTATTACTGTCCACTGCTGAACATAGGCTGGTCCGACGACATCCGTGGGATCGCCGGTAGAGACTGGATGAGGAAGGCAGAGGACCGAGCAAGGTGGCACGCTCTGGGGGAGGCCTTTGACGCTCATTCATCAGTAATTGATTTATTACTCTTCTACTGCCTTTCCGGTGTTATGTTTCAGGTACAAACGGGAAATAAACCCTTTTGTACTTGACATTCTGTTTTGCAAAGGCGGTGTCAGGGCTGGACTTCTTTATTTTTCAGAAACGATTCGTATCGCTCTTCGTTTATTGAAATGAAGACCTAGAAGTCGAATATAGTCAATATACCTCATTTTTATTGTTGAGTTCCTCAAATATTTTGTGGTGCCTATACAGACTACAGTAATAGACAAATTGAATAGCAATATATAAATATAAAATGCCTGGAAGACAAACAAATGATAAAGATTCATTCTTTTATAAGAAAAGAAGTCAATGTACACACTTTCGAACCACCCACGTGCTAATATCAGATCAAACAAGACCGTACCCATCCTCAATGATACACATAAGTCTTTGAAGTGGTCGTTATATGTATATAAGTAAGTATGTACTAGAAGTAAATATAGATTTTATGCCCTTGATAAGAAATATAATAATACAATTGGCGGACAAGAGATAAAAGAATTAATAATATTGTATTTATTATGACTGTGTTCAGGAAGAAAGAAGATGAATTATATAGGCATGACTAATAAAAGAGTATATATCGTATTTATATTTAAAAAAAAATAAAAAAACATTTAAAATGAATCGTGTTTTAAAAAATTAATGCATAAAAGTCGGTTTTCAAGTGAAAAAATAGAATATTATAAAAAAATAAATAAAAAGAGCGTAAGTAAACCTGAAACTTATTATTTTATTTCACCAAAATTATTGGGTACTATATTATTATATGATTGACGTTTTTCGTTATTTTTTATGATTAATTATCTGATTTATTGAAAAAGATAATTATAATTAAAGTACGTATCGACTAAAATACATAAAACATAAAAATAATAGTCATTTTTAATTAAGTAAATCACGTTTAAAGTCATTTATAACATAAACAAATGGACAATTTATTAAAAATATGAACTAATCTGTCCTATTGGGCTAAGATGAATTTTTAGTATTTCTCTTAGATAAAAATAAACTTTTAAATATTTCTCAAAACATAAGAAATTAATTTCATGTTACATTGCATTGACGTGTAGTATATACACTTCGACATAAGAACCTCAGCTCGGTTCAAACTTGAAGATGTTAAGAATTACAATCAAATTTAAACCACGGTTGAAAGTATACCTGCTTCATTATACACGGATTTTATTGCAATAAAAATGTAGTTTAAAATGCATGAATTGCTATCAATTCGACGCAATATATTGAAGAAGTGAGATAAAATTGAATAGCGATAGCTCCATAAATTAAAAAGCAAGCAGTTAGTCATTTTGATAGTCGGCCCGATATACAAATTGTTGAAAATGAAACGATAAAGTTAAAAATCACCGCTACCATGTTTCGCTTATTATTCTGGCAAACGACACTGAATGGAAACAGCGCGCTAAAAGTTCTGTAACTATGAATATAAAAGGTAAAGTTTCGTCGGGGGAACATTTACTCGTTTTTTCTCCAATAAACAATGTTTCAAATTATCAGACAGTCGTTACCCAAGTAATGAAAGTAGATAAATATGAGCCTGGAAGTGGTCTCATAATAATTTATCATCCCGTTGTGTCTGTACTATCCGTTGTCTGATGTATCAAGATCAGGGACATACATATTATATAAGATGTCAAACATAATGAGCAAAGGAACATGTACCTACGTTTTACCTTTTATTACAGAAATAATATAATACAAAATCACTTTTGGCAGCGGTTGCTTACGGCTCTTATGTATAAATAATATTTCTACTTGGTCTTCAGCTACTGATTGTGCTTTTATGGCTACTGATTCTATTTATATGGACATGGTTATTTAAAACTGATTGACCATATCTACAAGATGCTGTGGCTAAGTTAAATGACTAATCAGACTAGTCTGAGACCAGCCCTAAATCAAATGACTTCCTTACCCGATATCTAAAATGTTATATCGTATGTTATATATATGTACATACGGCCAACGCCTCGAGAACTTACTGTTATCCACTAGTCTTTCCCTGCAACTTTTTCATTTAATTATTTCATCAATGCTTCTTTCTTAGATATTTTTGGTGTTCTACGTCATGATGACATGGAACTTATCAATATAGGTCGAAAAAGCTCTTTAACGGTGGTAACGCATTTACGCCAACTTGCAACTTATAGTGAATTCCGTGAATAACGAAGATCATAGGCTATCCTGTATGTATCATAAAATACAAAATATTAATATTATTTTCACACTTATTGGAATATACTCGTAATAATAATTCTACACGAGGGATCGCAATAAAAATATTTTGATATCCGATCTTATCAGCTTTAATGTTTTCTCGTCTGCGTTGATATGTACGAATATAATGTCTTTTTCTATTCTTTAGGTATATATAAAATGAATAAGTGTTTATTTCTATATAGTAATTAAACATATCCTTAGGGATGGCAACGGTCGACCCATTTGGCACAACGCGTTACATGCACGGCTGGATATCTCATCTGGGTAATGAATTTAGTTATCTACCTTAGGTCTAACTGTGTATATATGATATGTATTTTCTTCCAGTGTTTGAGACGTTGGTGATCAAAGCACATTATTCATCATCATCATCAGACTATCTTAGTCCACTGCTGGACATAGGCCTCCCCCAAAAGGAGGGTCTAAGCCTGTAATCTCTACGCTCGGCATGCGGGTTGAAGATCGCAGGCCACAGCTTTTCGCACCGCCGTCGCTATTGCCCGTCGGCGGCCAAGACATTTAGCTGTGCTTATATAGGCTGCGCTATACCGCAATCAGCCGGTCGCCAGAGCCTCGTCTGTTATAGCAGGGTGCACCACGTGCAGGTGAGG
>DWEC01000474.1:0-16971 GCA_018245735.1 Microceris miodesmiata
AGGACGAACGAACGCGAAGTTTCCTACGTAATAAGCGCTGAAATCGTGTGCTCGCTCTTGTGATAAATAATATACTTGGTGAGTTTCCTTATATTTCAGATTATAGTAGTATTTTCATATCAAATCAATAGATACAATTTGGATTTCAATTATTTGTGTTATGTTTTGAGTGATATTTATAGTGTTGCATTCTAATTTTGTAAGCAAATGGCTGCCCAGCGCCAAAGTAGTGACACTATGGATAGTTACCTATTGACAGTAGTGCAGTATTAGACAAGATAAGGGCCTAATAAATTGGTCATAAATTATTAAGACGAGTTTTTAGTATTATGTTTTGGTAGGCTAGTTCAATTATTTGTTGTTTATCTCCCGCAATCATTCTTAATTTTAGGTTATAAATTCTAGGTTGGTAATTTTGTTTATAATTTCCCATTATGAAATTGAAATGTTATGATTATTTTTGGACTAAACGGACTAGGGTTATGCGTTAATAGTGGTAACAGTCAGCACTATGTATTCCGGTCGTAATGTTAATGTAAATACATAATCAATGTACGTATAAAATATTTAGTATTTTTTTAACAAAAAGTATTGGTTGATTTAATGGTTTTTAAATAATTTTTCGTATAAGTATTCTGATTATATAATTACAAAATCCCCTCTAAATGTTCGATTTGACATTCGAGAGTAAATTCCGCTTATTTACATATAGTTCCGGAGAGTTATTTTATTATAATTTATTTTGATCTTTAACGTATATTTTTCCACATTTGTTAGATACCATGTTTTTAATATAACACTTTAAATACAGTCCCGACATTTTTTGCATTGTTGTAGGCTTTCGAAGTAGATTTCCATTGATGGTGTCCCCTGTAATTTTAAAGACATCCTCAATTTTAAAATCAAGATGTATACGGTGAGTTTAAAACTAAATTTTTTGGTGACGAATGAACCTCTCTTGTTGCCATATTGAACGTTAAAATATTGTTTTTCACTAATACGTTAGATATATAATATCTCAATATCTATCTGTCTATAAACCTATGTTTTTCTTTTATTTAACGGTTTGTATTATGGCGTCACGTGTGGTCCGTTCTATTAATGATATGCTTCTACCGGTGCTCGGTATATCGGTCCATTGTGTATTTTTGTTCCATAGCTTCATCACCATAGTGCTTAGCTAACTTTTTGCTTTTTATACAAATTATTTCTTGTTAAATTGATGAAAAAAAATGTCTAGATACTACTTAGAACAAATTATTATTAAATTGTTTATTTCAAGAGCCATTTTTTTTTAAATTTTAGTTATCAATTGATCGTATTGTTGTTTAGTGTAACTATTGTTTAAACGAAATTTACAATAGGTACCTATATTTTCACTACAAATATTTCTTCATACGTAATGAGTCTAAGTTATTAGCTCATTTTTGCTGCTATCATATAAAACTTGTTCCTAATCTTAATTTTTTATCTCAATAACGACGATCTATTAATATCATAAGTTAGAAATAAGGTGCAAATATCTAATAATTCTTTTAGTATCTAATACGTTACACTACTTATAGGTTATATAACACAATGTGTATTAAAATGATGTATCAGCATAATAATTGTCTTGATACAGGATAGATATAAAAAAGAATTTTGGCATGAATGTGAGGATAGGCGAGGCTGCGCTAATCGTCTTATTGACCGGTTGCCGGACGGGCCCGTTGCCACTTCGTGCATATTCGGTCTCTTTTCGTGTATATTTCCAATGTTTCTATGTTGGCCGCTGCGCGATGGGGGCGCTTGTGTGCGCTTGTTTAGCGTCTCGCGGTGCGGCGTTGCCAACTATATTGACTTAAAGTAGGAACGAAGACAAAACGTACGCTCGTGTCGGGGAAGTTAAAGCCGGCTTCTTTTGTATTTAATAACACATGAGATTTTGTGTCTATTTACTTTTTATCGGTAACTATCAGTTAATAAATGATGTGGTATAATTAACAATATCTAGTCTTTGTGATGAAAACCCAACTCGTGTTAAAGTATCTGTGTTATAAGTGAAAACATAAATTGCATTATAAGAAGCTTTCAGTTTGATAAAGCATATTCAGTTGTCATAGAAGAGGGATATGATCTTCAAACCAATACCAAGGGGCATAATATAAAGTAGCCAAAGTGGCATAAGAAACTGGTTGGCCGAAAGCGGTGATTGTGATATGGGGGAACGAGGAGCGACGGGGGGCGCTTGGGGTGCGCGCGACGATGCCTCGTGGTGGCCGGGTGGGTCTGGCGAGCTACAGCACCAACAACAGATAAATGAAGAAATAGCTCGAAGTACTGCCGCCGCCACGCACCAACTCTACACTTATAAAATGACAAGTGGCTTTGCAAACAGTGGAGACGTTTCTACTAATAGCTTTGACTATCGATTAATGGCAAATTCTAACACTAGGGAAGAAAGCCCTCAACAACAATGGTGGTATGCATCGGGATCGGTAGACTCGCAACAAACATCATCGCCAACGGTACGACATTAGCTGTTCCTACTTTAACAAAATATGTGCCATAAATTATCATTCCATATGAATTAGTATATTTATATTACTAAAGTTATAGTACACTTGATAACATAAAGGTTTAAAACTATTTGAAGATACTTAACTGCCAAGAAAGTATTAAACATAATATGAATAAGGTTAGGATCCATTGTGCTTGCTATACGTGACCTTGCTTGAATAGTCCGTGTAAGATGTGAAGTTTTACTTCATATTTCCAAATATTCTCTATTTTTATGTTTTTTAGTATACACAAAAATAATTAAAAGACATTTCTGGAAAAAAAAAATAACGAAGTCATTGATTGGGCATTTTATTTACCCTGGAGGGTTTAATACGTCACAAAAGTTATTTTTAAATGTGAATATTGAGTTATGTTCAACTCGGTTTACATGATTATTTTCCTGGCACACATGACTTTTTAACGTATTTATAGAAACATATGTCCTATTCAATATTAAGGTTACATAACTTCAATATTTTACAAAATATGATTTTCAAAGAAATTACCTTGAAATATTTTGTTAAAATCGGTGTGCGGCGCAGGTGCTGCCGGTACCCTTCTATTGTTTGATATTGGTTGCAGGTGCCTCAGACCTTTCTCAGTTTTAAATTGCTGTAACAGGATTAGAATAAAGTGTAAATCAGAATATACGGACGCGTAAATTCTTTGTATCCGTTAGTATAACATTATTTTTCGATATTAGTTCATCATTATCATCATCGGCCTGTTTAAGTTCATTGCTAGACATAGGCTTTTCCTCAGGCGGTTTTTGGCCCATATTCTCCACGCTGGTCATGCGGGTTGGGGATCGCAGAGCACACCGTCTACGATATTAGAAGTTACCCAATGAAGAACACTAGGCGATTAAATAGTAATGATCTGTATTACGTGACACAATCACAGTAATTGAAATAGTGCCAAGAATTTAAAATGTATAAATTATGTTGTTCAATATGTTAAATAAAATTGGTGATGTTTCGTCAGTACAAAATATAGTCCCGTTTTGCTTGATTTGTTTCGTTTTTGATAAACAAATATGGCGGACTGCAACTTCAATTAGTAATAGACAATGAATAGGTTTAAAGAGTCGAATGACCTATTGAACTAGTATGACTTTAAGTGAACGATATCAATCGTTACTTCGATTTGATATCACTTTGTTAAAAATTCTTTGTATTTGGAATTAAATGATACGATAAAGGATTAAAAAAACATTTATTAAACAAAAATCAAGAGTTGGTTAATATCTGATGTAGCATCTAAAATTCTGTCATCTTGTAGAAATAGTTCGTTAACTGCATCCATCGTTTTGGCTTTGACCACGACACTATACTGCATATAATAAAATATTATCTGGGGCATTTCTAATTACTACTTTGTTTCAACCATTTTTAAGTTTTCCAATATTTTTGCCAAAAGATTTTATTGGCTCCATATTAATACAATTAGATTTTTTCTAAATATTTGGGCGGAAGACATCAAAGCAATTATATTTTTGCGGGCTGCTATTTTTTCACTGGTTTAACTTATCCCCAGCTAGTAAATTTATTTGACTTTATATAGTAAAGCTTACAATTGAATTTGTTACTACAAGTATTATGGGATAACCGCAAATTGCGTGTGGGTTTAAGTGGGTGTGTTTGTATAACTTGATTTCTTCGTGGTTACTCCACCACATTAGTATATGGAAGCGACAGTTAAGTACGTAAGAAAGAGAATTAAAGTAGAATAAACGCGGTAGAGATAAGGTTCCTAATGGTAAGGAAGATGCTTCGTGTGTATGATGATAGTATTGGTGTAAAATGAGAGGATGCTTTGATGGTTCGTAGTTCGTACATATAGAAATAATACCAGGTGAAAGAAAGCCGAAACAGATATCCGACGCGAATGTTGATGGACATAGGTGCCGAGCCAGACCAAAGCTCGTCTGTCTTGATTAAAATAGTTATCGTAATGATTGAATTTAGAAGAGATTATTATCCTTATTGAAAAATGGCGCAAAAAATTGTTTCAAAAATATATAATTATATAATAAATTTTGTTCGCAAAAATAAATAATCGTTTTAGTATGCTCACGTTCAGCTCTGCAGGCTTGTAATTTGAAAATTTTATTGTTATAGCTATATTGATTTTAAATAGTAATGAGACTATAAAAAAAATTCAAAGCATAGGAAATATGTTATACAATACCTATTTACTAAATTTTAATCCAGGAAAATTATTTTTTTTTTATTTTGTTTTATCTTGGCGTATTGCAAAATATGGGCCCTATAAGGCCCGTATATTGCTTTGTAAACGCTGTTTTGACGACTGGTTTATCTCCTTTTGTAGCATTGTCATATATTCATTACAGTCAATTAGGATATATTTCATTCTGTCACACTTACGAAATGAGATTCGCTCGTTTTTGTGCGATTCTGACGTTATCGCACTAAACTTTCGTCTGAACTACGCTTTATACTTAACTATCAACTATTTTGTCATAGACAAATAAGGTGCTGTCGAAATCAGACATTTGAAAGTGAATATTACCACAAAATTATAATCACCGCCTCATAAGGATTCCTTTTAAGATACATATTACCATTTGTACAAATGAACGAGAAGCTCAATTGTACAAGAGTGTTATAAATGTAATTGACATCATCTGGACGTGACCAATGGTCGTACTTTCGTGAGTTAACCTTAGGCATTTACATCAGAAAACGGTAAACTGGATATAACACAAAACCCGAAGTCTTTGTTGGTAAAATCAAATTTTATTATAGTTTTAGCGTCTAGTCTGTTGTACGTATAAAAGTAAAATTTCAGTAGGTAATATGTTAAAATTATGATATTTAAATATTCGCCCTTCCTCCCTCTTCTACTCTACAGTATAGTTGCTGGCTATAGGCAAGATGGTAAGGACAGTAGTAATGAAAGACGAGTATCAGTCATGCTTTAGTTCGAAATACGTTTCATGCTCGAACTTTTGATGTGTGAGTCGTCTCATGGTCAAGGTTAAAATCATGTGTTGCACACCACGACTAAATACAGCTCGCTTAATGAATTACAGCTATAACTAAATATATTGGTAGTGTAATCACCATTTATAGTCTCATTTAAAATTTGTTTCAGCCTCAGAATCAGTCGAGCCCAGATCCCGATCAGAGCAACCAGTCTAACGGTGGTCAGCAAAACCATCAAAGTTTACAACAGCAAGAACAGAATCAGATTCAACAACAGAATCAACTGCAGCAGCAGCTGCATCAACAACAGCAGAGTTTGCAGCAGGCTTTACAACAGCAGACTCAGTCGTTGCAACAGTCCCTTCAACAGCAACAGCAGCAGGGACAACAACAAACTTTGCAACAAATGTTACAACAGCAGCAGCAGCAACAGCAACAACATCACCAACAGCAACAACAACATCAGCAACAGCAACAACATCAACAGCAGCAGCAACACCAACAGCAGCAGCAACAACATCAACAAGAGCAATCGAATTTGCAACAGAGCCTACAACATCTGCAAGTGAGCCACGCGCAAGCACAAGCTATAGTGCAGGCTCAAGCGGCATTACAGCAGCAGGTGGCTCAAACGCTACAACAACAAACACAAAGCCTGCATGATCACATCCAGGCTGTTCAACAACAACAGATTCAGGCAGCTCTCCAGAGGCAATCAGTTGCTTTACAGGTTTGCAGTGCAATTACTTTAATATCACAAGTCTATAGTCTAAAGTTAAATGCTAATTGAAATATAATTCCAACTATTCTCTACACACTAGGACATAACACATTAATTGTAACGTAAGTTATTTTAAACAGTGTTGCATTGACTTTTGACAATTGACAATTTGATGATATAAGTAACTGTTTATAGGAGCTCACACAGCAAGCCCAACAGCAAGCTTTGCAAGCGCAAGCAGCCAATAAAGTAAGGATGCCGCGAGCTCGGGCGTACAACAAACCGCGCGGGCGTATGACCGCGTACGCGTTCTTCGTGCAGACGTGTCGCGAGGAACATAAGAAGAAACATCCCGATGAGAATGTCGTCTTTGGCGCCTTCTCCAAGAAGTGTTCCGAAAGGTGGAATGTAAGTGGAATATTTATAAACTGCGCAGCAAGCATTAAATACAGTCTAAATCAACTTAACTTTGCTTTCAAGTCAAAATTCCATCATCCTAGATTTTATGTTAATATCTCGTAGCTGCCATTAATGTAAAAATGATTATTTTAACCATCATATAAAATTGGTTGTAATCTACGATAATTTAATTTTTCTGGTTAATTAATATTACATAATTAATTTTATGGGAATAATACTGTTTGAAAATACTATTTACAATTCACAGACTATGTCAGAAAAGGAGAAACAGAGGTTCCAGGATATGGCTGAACAAGACAAGAGGCGCTACGATCTGGAGATGCAAAATTACGTGCCTCCTAAGGACGTGGCGACAAAGGTGCGCCGCAAGCGCCAGCAGGCTAAGGACCCCAACGCACCCAAACGATCGCTGTGAGTTATGGTCGAGAATTTTTCGTATATTTCTATAGAAGTTATTTTTTTCGTTTTTCTGTTATAATAAAAATTGTTTTTCTACCTTGTTCTGCCGAAGAAACGGCTTTCTAACGTTCTGTTTTATATTTGCGTTTGTATCATTATTTTATATAAGTAAACATATACATATATCATGTAATGCAATGTGCTATGAACTTTCTACAATCTTTCCTATATTAGTTATGGAAACGTTGCTAAAATCGACACTTGTCATTATATTTTATACTATATCATAAAAGCAAAATTCAATAATCGAAAACATTGCTTAATAGGTCAGCTTTTTTCTGGTTCTGCAACGACGAGCGTTCAAAGGTTAAAGCCACTCATCCTGAGTACTCCATGGGGGACATTGCCAAGGAGTTAGGCCGGCGTTGGGCGGCAGCCGAACCGGAAATCAAGACCAAGTATGAAGCTCTCTCCGAACAAGACAAGGCGAGATATGATAGGGTAAGGATTGCTTATGTTTGCATTAAGCATTTATTTTGTAAGGAACATGAATTAAAAAGTATTGGAAGAGTTAGGTTGTCAGTAAAAGTGTATGTTAAATGTGATCATGAAGTCCTTAGACATTTGCTGTGATTCCAAGATTGGCTTTGGATAGGACATATGTTAATCAATATTAAAAGCATTAATATTTAAGGCTAATAATGATATCTACGATTTATATTTCTGCAGTCCTGTCACCAAATTAATACTGACTATTAATCTCATTAATAACTTTTACTAAGGGGACTAGCTGGCACTAACAGATGTCAGTGATAGCAGCTAAGTTATGTCTGAATCATGCCCATTTGTTATTCTCATATAAAAAAACATTATTAAAACCCTACAGCATTAATTTGTCACACAAATATTATTAAAATCGATAACTGGCTAAAGCAATTGCAGGTTCATTCTGTTAGAATATGAGAAGTTAATAAATTTTACCTGGTTGAAATGTAAGTAAGCAGAATATTTAAAGAAGCATAAATTCAATTGAATAATGTATTACTCGTGTTTACTTATATGTGTAATAAACCACCAATTTAAATGTTAAAACAATTTTCAGTAGCACTATAAAGTAGCAGTACTTGAACAAGCTTTCAAACAATTCATTCAGCTCATCACTGTAGCACTGAAACAATTCATTCAGCCCAACATTGTAACATAATGAGGGTAATATTTGCCAAATGTTCAATTTTATGCTTTAAAGTTGTTACGAAGTAATAATAATTTTTGAAATAAAAATTCGTAAAGACGATGTTCTTCAACATATTTAACATAACAAAATACTATCATAATTTCCTTAACTAACCCATAAAATAAAAGAAGTTCAGTGTGTAATGCAACATACAGTGAAGTAATATACTCAATAGATGTCACAGTATTCATTTATACCGACAAATGTAATTGATTCCACAAAACTTGCATTTTTATTGCAAAAGCTTTTCAATATTATAATATAATTTTGAACCGTGTATATGTTTTTGCCACAATTTATTTTGACCCACTGACATCATTTAATGTTGACAACACATCGTTTAAAACAATGACACACATATTGTAATAGAATTTTCCAGTTTTCTCAGCTTCCAATAATGTAGTTACACTGGGCAATCTCTCTAAACATTGTTACACCTTTGACAGAGTTAATGTGGGCACTAATAAACTAATGCAATGACCAGTACTAAAGAATGTCTGCATTTAATGAAGTTTTGAAATGTAACTCTATTTGTCTTTTATGTAAATAAAAGACACAGATTTATAAGTAATTTCATTTAGTAATTCAACTAAATTCAAACCATTCATCATGCAGTCAATATTGTTGATCTAGATGAATTTGAGTTAAAAGGTTGAATTATATTGTAGGTGATACGAAGTTCCCAGGGCCTGTTAGTATTAATTATTGTCACTAGAATCTTACCCTGAGATTATATATGAATATTTAAAAAAATGGTGTTCACTGCCATCACTGTCATCTTGACAACTGTCATTCATACCATGCCTCAGAGAATGTAATCTGAAGGAAACACCATGCCAAATACTTACTGTACAGCAATTATCATTTACAGGAGATGACGGCGTACAAGAAGGGACCGTTAGCATTAATACAGCAACAACATGCGAGTCAAGATATCGAAGAAGAGGACTTTGACGGTGAAGATGAGTACAAGTGAATTGGCACATGCTGTTAAAGTGCTGCTGAATGGACTAAGAACTGTGGTTTTCTGCAGTTGGCCCGTCTGTGCTGGGTACAACTCACTACCAATTTATGTTTGATAAAATTTTTAGTCTCAACTCATACAAGTTGCATAATTGAATATTATTTGAACAGATTCAGTAGCTTCATATGATTCCTTTAAATATACTTTGTACTGCTTGAATGTATAATAACAATACATTTATTGTCTTACAGCTGTGCAGATTGTTTCCCATGTTGTACATTCAATAGATATATACACAATCATACAATAACAAGTAGATTATTCAGATCAAGAACAGTTATGGAAACCATGTATTATGTGGTAACGCCTGGCATGGATTCGATTTTCGCATTTTTATATTTATAAATATTTTTTGGTAGCTTGTTTTTTATTATTAACTGATATCAAAAGGAATTGTTTTTTTTTCTTTCTTAAGGAGTCGTCGTAACTTTTAAGTTGATCTTAAAATATTATGGTGTTTATCATTTAAGACATTGTGTCTGATTTCTGTTATGGTCAGAATTTTATATACAGAATAACTAATTATATATACAGTTATTTATAATCATGGTCCTTGTGGCATTGAATTTTAATTGCAAGTAACAGTTCGATCTGTACTATCCACTGAAAAAAAAAATAGTAGAGATGTAGGTACATTAGGTTTGGGGGCTTACATGGCATATATTTTTATAAACTTATAAAAACAATTATGAATACCAATTATTTTTTATAATTTTGACATCGAATTTCTAGCAAATTCTGTATACTTACCCTACACTTTGGGCTTATATTCAAATGAGGTCAAATAATTGCATTCAGATTTGTGTGCAGTTGTATAGAAATGTTTTACATTTACATTTCATTCTCTTTGGGTGTTAGCAAAGGCATTTATAACTCTGTTTAAATTTACATTATTTAGACGAAATAGAAAGTAAAATAACATAAAAATGGAATTAGTATGAGTATATTATTTCGGCCAACACCTCAACTATAAAGGTACTTCCATATGTATCTTATGTAGTTTTTCCTTTTTATATAAGTGGTAGACATGTGCTATGTAGTTGTTCATTAAACTTGTGTAATAAAAATGTACATACAAACCAGTAAATGTAATGTTACAACACATTTTTAGGTTGTTACAGCTGCTGTGGTAGTTGAGTGAAGTTAATTTGTGAGTGGTGCAACTAAAATAATAAGGTATTTTTGTCCATACTAAAGCAATCAACATACTGTACTGGAGATATATGAATATAAAAGCGACAAAAAATCATAAAATGCTTCTTTCTGGGCTAGTAAAAAAATATGGTTGTATTTTGTATATTTATTGTGTTTGTTTATAATATATTTTATACGTTTTGTGGAGACTTCTAACTCCCCCATCAGCCTTACTGACCTAATTGGCAAGAAATGTTGATTTTGACCACTCTGGGAACGAACAATCTTCAATATTTTGTCTTAAGGTCAGTTAGTTGTTTTGTAATGCTCCTTGGATGTGCAATCAAATATTTTTACATTGTATATAAATTAGAGTATCAAATATTTTCTATTTTAGTGTGTAAATGTGAAAAATCATGCTGCTGAGAGTTTATGTGTCGTTGTCCGCCCTTCGTGTGTTTGGATATTCAGGAGCATCAGTCAAATTAAATTACTGTTAGTACATTGACAGCTTATTAACCCGAATTAAAGGTTTTCATAATGTCTCCTCCAGTACCTTGCCGAACAGGAAAGGAATTTTGAACCTCACATATCTGTTATTCAATAGAAACTTAACACACAATGAAATACATATAAAACAACGTAATGTGAGTCTGTAAGTCTGTAAAGCATAGTTAGATTTGTTAATAAATCATTTACTAGTATTTTGTGGTATACTGTCGAATAGTTAATAATGAATTCATGTGAATCATTTAGGAGGTTTGGAGGTTCGTTATTATTATTTAGAGGTTTGAAAAACGGATAATTTAGCAGCATTGAAATACAATGCAATGTTTTCTTATTATTCATGTTTCTGCTAATGGTTGGTTTTGGTCATGGGTTTGTGTGGTTCCTGGTCAAGTTGCTGCTAATGCTTGATAGTAACTTGTGTTAATATAATAAAGACCATTGTTTACAATATGGGGTTAACCATTTTTAATTCAAATTCTTTGTAAATGCTGGAGAGAAATATTACTCACCATTGGTAAATGAAACAAAATGTAAATGTAGCAATTTTAAATTTGTAAAATATGAACATATATAAAATCTCATATTTTAAATAGAAATCTCTTTGTATAATTGTGTACGGTTAAGCCATTTAATGGGTTTTGCCTGATTTAAAAAAATGCCCATTTTGAATTTGTGTGATTTGCTTGGACTTTCATCAGATTAACAGACCGGATAATTGTATAAATGTTCTGTGCTAACTGTTAATATCATAGCAATTATTTTAAAGTGCTGGCTACAAATATGACTATAATAATAATTATTATTATTATATTGTCACACCAGGTTCCTTATGGCTTGGCACAGAGCATTAAGTGTTAAATCTTTATTCTTACAGACCTAACTTGCTTATCACTTTATATGTATGTACCTGGTTCGGCATGACAAAATTAAAAACGCCAATTTTCTTAATTAATGAATTAACTATTGTATTTTTATTGTTTATATTCGACAGCACTGGCTAATTCTACATATAAAATGAGTAAGAAGGTACTGAGGCTGCAATGAGAATTAAAATGTTACAGTTATAGAGGTTCTGAGGGATGCAAGTCTTTTACACGTCCCTTCATTGTCTAAGTCAAATTGTAAGGTGTGGCCTTAAATTGTCAAATATTTGTGGCATTATGAGACAAGTGTAATGTTTAAAGGAATTACGGACATATTTTATTTTATAAGCGATATAGTCGGGGAACAACGCGCGAGAATCATAACTGTTTTATTACTTGTGTCCATTATTGTACATAGTTAATTAGTTATTTAGTTAAATTATATATTTCTTTATGAATCTAATTAGCTAGTTTTGTTATGGTTGAATTTTGTTTGAGGACGTCAACAAAAAAAAAAAGAATATGAGAAAGTTTTATTTGTAATATTACTGAAAAAAAAGAATCTATATAAACGTGTTTTGTTTGTTTTTATGTACCTTTGGGATTGTACATACCAATGGACTGTAAACCGTGATAGTACTTAAGCGATAAGTGTGACCATCTGGTGCCGCGTTTACCGAATGTAATATTTTTGTGCTACGAACATTACCGAACTACTACACTCGGCAAAGGTTGAACAAGTGTGCAGATACTAAGAGTATCTCTCTCGTGTAAAGTAATATTTGTTGTTGTCATACCTTGGTTCACTACTTGTGAACGTTTGTATATTTAATTTTAATTGTCTACTTAGGTTTTAGGATTTAAATTAGTACGTACATGAGTATTAATAAATTAATAGGGTTAGGTATGAACAGTGCATTTTAAATTGAACAGACAACAGGTTTTCATAGTAACTGATTGTAACTGTGACCCCAGATTTAACGCGGCCGCTATCCGCACAGAGCAAGCTTAGAAGACGATTTCACAGTATTAAATAGGTACATAATTTTTTTCCTTCCCCCGACATTAGTTTCATATATTCCGAACGCCGTGCCGTCTTATATACTTTGATGATCAGGTCTGTCTCAATATAAGATTGAAATGGACAGTGTCTTGTCACTGAGCCTGAGTCTTCTATAGTCTCAATATTAATTTAGTGACGTTATGTACATCCATCCATATATTGGAGTTGCATATATTCATAAACGATTAGTAAATTTTGCAATAATTCACACTGAGTAGGCCTAATTCATGGAATACGTTGAGTATGTCTCTGTAACTATCTTTGGGGTCTTTTCTTGAACATACGCTGTCTAGATTGGAATGGGTTCATTTTACATTAAATATTTCTTTCTGTCACATTCTGTATTATAATAATAAGAGCAAAAAACAAGGAGTCGACCAAGGAATGACCTAATAGGTTGTCGGAAATGCTAGATTGTATTTGCTTTTTAATACATCGTAATTATTGATATTACTGACATAAATATTGTTTTAATGCCGAGTCTCTACGTTGGTCCAATCGTCGATAGAATATGATGTGGGTCCTATGTTTCCAAATGGAGCCTAAATTGGTTTTGGAACTGGATAGTATTCGAGTATTTTCTATAAATAATAATTCGAAGCTCGTTTATTGGACGACCGTATAGATCCAGTATGAAAGGATTTATTCAACTTGAGCAATTGTCCCCTCAACTCAAGGGAACTGTCTCCAAATATGTAATAGTATTGATAAAAAATAGCTGTATTGATGAAGGACGAGTATTTATAAGGTATAAAATTAAAGTTGGTAATATTGTTTTGATTTGTTATCTGTACAAAACAATATAGTGATTCTCTTACACTGAATGGTTGTTTTATTACTTTATTATGTTATGTATGTCTATTTTCCTATCATCGCAATAACAGTGCATATGAAAATTTTATAGATACGACAAACATGGTTCACTTTATTACTTAAGCCTAATTTCTAGTAGTGGCTCGGAATCTGTGATTGTACCCGCTGTATAGCAATAGGTTCATTCCCTATTCCATGATGGAATGTAAACGTGACTGGTGCAACGTGGGAGTGATTACCTCTGCATACCTTTTCGGGGATTACGGGCGTAAGGTTCGGTGACGTTAACTGGATTTTTCTGCCGACCCTTTTATCATTCAATTGTTGGGAAACGGGTCTCCTGTTAAGGACTGAGAGTGTTAAAGACATAGTCCGTCAAGTTGACCGAATGCGGATTGGTTGACTTCAGACCCCTTAGAGATTTTTTTTGTAAACTGTAAGGTGTACAGGTTTTCCTTAAGGTGGCGCCCCTTCACCGTTGCTGTAAGTGATATTTAATGTTAAAACACATAGGCTATCACTCTAGTTTTAGCCCAATCCGTGGATGTTTGTTATATGAAATTTGCAATGCGTTTCGTAGTAAAGGTATATTATACTACTCAGCTATGGTAGTTCAAATGAAAGAAAGCCAAGTATATGTGTTAGCAATGATTGAAATGACAATTATTTGCCGAACTATCCACATTTTGATACCTACCTATTTAAAAAGTATTTTTATGGTACCTACCTAAAAAGTGTTTTTATGGCACTGTATTAAGAGTGAATTATTAAAATATTTGTTTCAACGGTTGAATTACTTAAGAGGTATTTATATTCACTGGGAAATAAAAAGTATCATTATTTGAAACATCATTTATTTTACAAAAATAAATGTTTTGACGACAAATAGTTATAATATCGGGGTCCTTACGAATTCACCAACACTCGTCCGAGTTCTCATTAGAAATGTTTCAAGACATTGTAAAAAATTGAGTTTTTACAAAAGTTACTTTTACATCTTAAAACATTAACAACATTACATTTTCAACTCTACAGCTAATAACGGTCGATCACTTTCCATTTTACACAATAACATTGGCATTTAAGAAAATAACCTTTCAATTTAGTTAAGTAATGTTCAATACAAGGTAATAATTATTATAATCTAACACTGCTTCACAATGATGCAACATGCTTTAGTTAAATACGACGTTTATCCTGACGTTTATCTCAAACAACGAATGTGATCCATTTTTGTTCGTGATTGTACATCTTTTGGCGATTTTAATTCATTATTTACAATTTTTATTACTTTTGCTGAAAAATAGACTTAAAACAAAATCAACGACCATATTACGTATTATCCAAAAATACAAATGTTAGAGTAATAATATTTGAGAAAACATTTAAAATATTTTCATGTGAGTTAGAAATCTGAACCAATAAAATGTAACTTTTCTGTTCATACAGTCTAACAGTTTATAACCAGTTTTGTGTAGATCATTAAACATTTAAAGAAACCTATTATGCATTTATAATAAATGAGTTCTGATGCCTTGGCCCGTGTGAAGTAAAATAATATTTTGTATCACGACATAATTTATAAATTTTAATTCCGCGTGAAAATAATTTGGAACGTTAACCCATAGTTTAAAGCGTGAGGAGCATATTAAACAAGCGTTAAAAATGAAGGTGCTTTTATCTCGGGACACTATGTGAACTGATGATAATTTCTATTGTATTCGATGACGAGAAAACATCGCAAATAAATAAAAGTTGATAGTGGGAGTATTAACAATTTACAAGAGAAGGGACCCCATACATTTTGCGAGTTTAAGGTATGTTGCAGATCTATGGTGGAGTCGGTTTGTGGGCAAGAGGCACTGTGGAGCGTCTTGTGACAGGCGAGTCGCGAGATTTTTTTAATCTGTCGCAGTAAATTAGTCTATTTCTTTGCTCTACCGGAGCCTTCATTTTATGTTTTTAACAAAGCCCCTGATTATTAATGATCTGACACTGAACGTCTGTAATACATTTAATGGTAAAATATCGAAGCAGAGAAATCTTACGATGTGTGCTTTTGTGTTATAAGCTTCACATTATACACATTTCACATTGCTTTTTACAAAGATATAAAATTATATCAAATACACACATTGAATTTGCATTAACACAAATATAATAGATAAAATCAATGCTGTTATTACATGAAAAGTATTCGCTATAGATTCTGTATACTCGTATATACAAATATTAGTATAATTCCTAGATTACTTATAATTTTTTAGCATGGAGTTGCACTAGTGTATGTACGGCACGTTCATCTAACACTCCCAATACCTAAAAGCGGAGGCTGAACATTTTTCAACCATCAAATATTAATAATGCATTGTACCTATTCTGAAATTATACCTCTGAGTACACATTAAACATTTATAATTTATTTATTTTAAAATAACACTGCACTGTGACTAGACAAATTTTCAATAAATAGATATATAATAATAATAATAAGTCTGTACTATACCACTGATCCTGTCGAATATAGGCACAGACAGTATCCGTACACACGGGTTTACGAAGAAAGCTCGTTCAAAAATTGTCTACTTTAAGATATCATAATATACAAAATTGTTTCACGTCGCCAACTATTATCACGAAACACTGTATATATGTTAAGCTTTACCTACAAGGTTCTTTCACTAAACATAATTAGAAAGTAGATAGGTTTTTCTATTAGTATCAAAGTGTACGTTTCTATATCAGTTTTGATTTTACAAATCAATTCTATATATTGTTTAATAGGGACGAAAGCTCTATTTAAAGTAATGTACTTTCATGCAAAATATTACGTATAATACTTTTATTACATATTTATATAATTATATATACAAATAATCACACGACGCAATGTAAAAGGAATAACATTTCATTACTGAGCTCAAAAACTATACTTTTTTTAATATAAAGGAGTTCCAGGATGATTCCGGAATACATGTACACTGACAAGGATAGCGGAATTGTATAGAAAATTTTTTTGTTCAATGGATTCGCACTAACTTGATCCAAAACAGAACGCATTGACAAATAAAAGCGGGCGAAATAAGATTGTCGAATACCCTGATTCTTGTTACAACGCAATGAAAACTACGCAAGGGGACAGGTGGAGTCGCAGGTGTGTCGAGGGACAACGGCACAGCGGCCTAGTCGGCGTCCGTGTCGTGCGGGTCGGGCGGCTGCTGCGGGATGTAGTTCCAGCGCGCGCGCACCTCCGCGCCCGCCGCGGCGCCGCGCGGCCCGCCCGCTGCGGCCGCGGCGT
>DWEC01000475.1:0-16967 GCA_018245735.1 Microceris miodesmiata
TCCTCTCCTATTGAGAGGGTTAAGGCCATCATAGTCTGCCATGCTGGCCAAGTTCACAGATTGGCAGACTTCATACACCTTAGAATTTTTTTTGTATAATTTCTAAGATGTGTCGGTTTCTTCACGATCTTTTCCATCACCGTTAACTATCTGGAAACCTTCGACAAAATAGATTAGCTTTTATTCCATCGCGTCAGAAATGTTACATGTGATAACACCGCTTTTAAAATTGGTTAAGGAAAATATTTGATGCAAAAATTTTAACCTTAATTTTAAAATTGACCATGTTCCAAATCAGCGATTTATTGAATGTAAATATTGCAGAAATGGATTTGGTGTTTGCTGGTTTTATATTCCGGCCCAGTTTGGAATCCAGTAAGATGTGTGACGGTCAGATCATCACCGAGCGTGCCAACCGGCATTGAAGCTCAAGCAAAATTTTTCCAGTAAGTAATCCTTATTAGTCGTTTTTTGCTTATTAGCATAACACTGCTTATAGAAATAAACAATTTCGACTAAATTTATAAAATGTGTTGGCATCTGTTCATAACTGATTACTCCCTAAATTAACATCTTCATTAAGCTTATTTACCGAAGCTCAACAATGAATGGGTGAAATTTACTTTATAGGGATTTTTTCTCGGTACAGTTGAGTCCGTACAAGATAGAGTTCGGTCACGTTTGCGAGGATCCGAACACGTGGGAGCAGCGGTATGAGAAGAAAGATTTTAAGAATCACAGGGACATGGGAAAAGTAACGATTGTTTTTTATCTCGCTTTGTCTTCTAACTTCTCTGTGTTTCTTTCTCTGTCGCGCTTCGCTTGGCTTGGCTGAAGGTATAGACACTTCCCATCAGCGGATGACTACGATCAGGGACACCGGTTGGGAAGCGAACGCCACTTCACTGAAAGGCATGAGCGCTCAAGACCATCTACTGGATTATTCTCTGCTAAAGTACGCTGCTTAAGCTTTTATTTTCTCTACACTGATACATGAATTTGTGAACTTTTAACTTTTTAAATGTTGAAATTCACAGTTAATTTTTGGACTGAATTCTTTTTGTAAAACGTACCATTACCTCGACAATCATAACGCCGTCCAGGTGCTCAATTAAGTAGCATTTTCAGAGACTGGATGACTGACCATACTTCCGGGCCATTATTGAGCCAAAAGCTTAATGGCGTTTTGTTCGGTGGTCCAAGAGCAACCATTGCAAAATAATTATTTGCAAGAATACAAACTTTAGACTCGCTGCAGCATTTATGTCATATTTTGAATTTGGCTAACGTTTAATCATCTATGCTTAACCCTATTAAACATTTCAGCGTTATTTTTACCTGTCCATTTAACTATTTCTTTTTTCTATATTTACTAACCTTTTAGGCACATAAATTGTCTTCTAATAATATTATCCCTATTTATGTTTGTTGTTGTTGCCTTTTTGTGGATATTTGCAATTATATTGTTATATCATTATTAGGTTCGTTGGGGTGACAAGAAAGGTGGATATGGTGAACATTACTGGGACCTAAACCATGCAGGTCATGCAGGAGATCATGGACATGATGGATATGATGATGATGGGTCATATCATGGCAGGGATTCCGAAGATACATATGATGAACCAAGTGAACAATCTCCAAATTATCATACAACCAACTTTGATTCAGAAAAAGGAAACCAGCAAGAAGATAGTAGTAGAGAAAAACGAGCACCAAGGAGAACTAAGGTTGAAAAAGTACAAGAAGAAGAAGAGGAGGAAGAAGAAGAATCTCAAGAAGAAGAGAAACCTCCAGTAAAGAGAAAACCTACTCGAAAGCAAAAAGAGGTTAAGGAAGTGACTGAAGATAATGAAAAGGAAGAAAACATGAATCAGGAAGTGTATAAAGTATCTGCAAAACAAAGACGTCCTCAAAATCAGCAACAACATGAGACAGAACTACAGAAACCAACGAAAGAAAAGAACCATATAGTTTTGGTTGTGGATGAAAAGGAGAAAGATGAAAAGCCAGTGCAATATGTACCAAGGCAGCCAGAGGCAAAAGTATTTGTACCTTACGAAGGTGGTGCGGGTATCAGACAACACTATCAGGCTGAAATTACTCCAGCTGCTTCTGTTCCTAGGCTTTTCCTTGAGCCAGCTACAGGGCATGTGGTTGATCGAGCCACTGGTCAAGCATATGTTCTGCAACCAATCATTCGCAATCCCGCTTATAGTTAAATTTAGAATTAATTATTTAAATTACTTAGTACAACTGTTATTTATTTAATGTTATAAATTAAAATGATTAGAAATAATAAATATTGAAAAATAAATTGTGCCCTGTTTTATATTACCTTTCCTAGACATTTAAGCAGTATGTGCGGAACAAGATATTTTTTAAAAAACAAATTGAAATCGAACCACTTTCTTTTAAAATGGCGCGACAAGTGTGTCAAGAGAAGTGCGCCATACTTTTTTATTTCTTCTTCTGTCTCTAGTTTGACCGCAACTATTGTTCCTTTTAGCAATATTTGTGCTTGTTTATTATCAAACCCTCAACAGGAACTAGGCTTAAAGCGATCAAGCACGACGAGGAATTGCTAAAAATATACTGAACAGTTTTCCTACAAAACTTTTTTCATACCACAGATGTAATTCTATTTTACTTAATAATAGAAGCATTTTGAAATTTTACACTTCTAATTAATAACTTTTTTCTCTTGTATCCCAAGCATGAATAGTTATAAACTGGTTACCCAAATCACCAAAATATACAATACAATAAGGTTTTGTTTACGAAATAATTTGACCATTACAAACACAAGAATAAAACAGAAGTTCACAGTCACGGACGTCGCGATTACTTGTTACATTGTAATAATAAATCGTGACTGTTATCTGTCGTTGTAAGCTCAGTTTAGTTTTCAGTCCCCTTTTAATTCAATTAATGTATTAAGCCTATGAATATTTCTACATACATATATTTTGTGGACGCCGTTCTAATGTTGTTTCAAAACGGCCTTAAATATTCAATTTAGAGTCCAATCGACTCTGTAACGTGGTGGTAACGAGAAATATATGTTTAATAACATTTGTAAAAAGTGAATTTTCTAACAGCTGGTTACACTCGTAATATGGAAACTTGGTAAATGGAAATTCCTTTTTGTGAAAATATAGGAATAGATAGGTATACTGCGATAGATTTAATCATCGTTTCACACCATGTAGAGTGCATAATATAAACATTTTTTTTTAAATTTGTAGAATAAATACTACAAGCAAATATGTATGTACTCGTATAATTATTTAAATAACTAGTTAAAAGCCATTTGCACATATCATGCAATACATGCAATAATTATAAATATAATTGCAATACTCTCTCACTGTGACCGATCATTATCAAAGTGCTACGTTCATAAGGGTTAGTAGGTACTCTGTAATTACTTTCCCACGTCTCCTCTGAGTAAACTGGTATCTTTCGTGATCAGCACCGAACAATGATGTTCGGCCGTTACATCCGGGCGCATCATTGTATTCTTTCATAATGTTGTGTTTTAAAAATAATAAAAAAAGCTGTGATAGCCTAGTGGTTAAAATGTCATCCCCTCATTCCGGGGGTGCAGGGCTGAAATCCATGGCGCGCACCTCTTTACAAAAGTGCCTTTTAAATTTAAATATCACTTTCTAACGGTGAAGGAAAACATCGTGAAAAAACCTACATATCTTAGAATTTATAAAATAAAAGGAATTCTAAGATTATCAAGGCTGCCAACCCGCACTTGGCCAGCGTGGCAGACTATGGTCTTAACCCTCCCAATATAAGAGAAGACCGATATTCCAACAGTGGAATTAATGGGTCGATTATTATTATTAAATTAATTATTATTAATTATTTATTTATTTTTTACTAATATTAGAGTAAAACATAGCGACAGTGAAATTCAATAACGTTCCATTTTCTTCGAATGTATCTAGTGATAAAAAATGCTTTATTATTCCATATTTTGATAAGTTTATACACTTGAACGATGTTTTTGTAAAAACTATCTATATGACAGATCCACTATTTGACGTCTATTCGTTATAAGAATTAAAAAAACTAAACTAAAATTTAAAGCAATAATCAGGATGTGTTGTAAAGTAAAATAATCAAAATATGTTTTACCCATAATAAAAACAAATAACAAATAACAATAATACTAACAAATAAATGTTTTCATTAAATGTTGTAAATGTGCAAAACCTTTCGAGAAACTTATTAAAAAATTACCCGTAATCCATTAATCCATCCATATCCGTCAAATACCATTGTCTTAGTCTTTATTGAGTTTATCCGTTTTACTGCTAAATTAGGATGTTGCCCGTTAAATTCAACAGTGAATAATCGGTAAATTAAAGTTGGTAGTTTTCTTTATATTCACTGGATATAATGTAAAACAGGGGTCCCAGCATCTCCTTGTGGGACACCCTATTTGTTTAAACGTGGGCACGCGACTGAGATGAAAAAAGATTCGCCTGCTGTGCTCTTATATTGCAATAGCGTATTGTGTTTTTATTTGTATAGCATTTCATATTTCATCACCTCTCAATACTTGAGTATAAGGCCGTTCAGTTTGGCACGAATTGAATAGATGATGCTATCGTTTGCGTTTCTAAGTATGGAAGAGAATAAGTTCAAATACTTATGTTTTTACTCCATTCTATTACACTATAAAAGGCCTAAGTCAGTCTTATACTTACGGTATGAGAGAAATGTTATAAAATTAATTAGTAATAATCATTTCAATTTCTCGAATTTTAAGAATCATTGTTCAGTATTGGTGTTTTTTTTTTCAATTGTATTATCTGTTCCATGGAAAATAAACCAAAACATTCAATGAAAACGAACAGAGAACACTTTTTTAAATATATATGCGTAAAAATATCACAGCAAAATCCTATAAAATCTTGGAAAATAATGAGAAAAACATTAAAAACAAACAGGCTTATATTTGAAACTTAGAGATGTTTATGTATAAGGAGTATAAACAAAAAGCAGACACATAATCATACGTGAACATTTTAAATTCGTAAGTCAATTATTATTCTCTTGAGAACTGATAAACATAAAAAATAGACACTACTAATATGAATGAACTCTGTAACTTTTGACTGAGTGACATAAACTGCAAAGGTACAACCGAGTATTATCGCAATGACATTTCCCATGGAATTGTCCCTAAATCCTTCACAGGGAACCGTTATCACGTATCGGCGCAGACGGTCACAAGGTGTCCACCCTTACTACTTTCTAAACCAGTCTGACCAGTTCTAATGCCGTCTACGTGGGAATCGTGGCCAATGTCCCTCGCGAAGTCTCCTTTGGCGATTGCGTCTTTAATTTTTTTTGTTATATACACAATAGATGTCTTTACACTTGTCCGTCGCAAGGGGTTGTTTTGTTGTTTTGTCTGCAACACAAGGGTTCGTGACACATCGCTCACAAGGGTTGGAAAAAGTATCGAATTAGATAATATGCTTTCAAATTTTGTTAATGTAGTTTCCTTGTTTTTTTTTATTTTTTTAAAAGTTATGTGAATATGTTATTGTACGTAATACACAGGATTGCTTAAGAAGACATTTTAAATCACAATATGTATGTAATTTGATAGTTCCTCGGAAGGTTAACTAAAACATATCGAGACCCAGTGTGAAGACATGCATGTATTTAACGAAAACAAGATTGAATATGTTCCGGCTTAATTTAGATATATTATAATCTGGAAAGCTCGAAAAGTTTCCTGTGTTATCCGAGGGCTTTTAAATTAGCTCCTGCCGATTGCCGGGACGTCTCGGTGAAGTCTAACGGGATGTTACTTTTATTAACATTATGTAAAGTGAAAAATGAAAAACATGAACTAAAATAATGAGGGCGAAACCATAATTTGAAGCTTAGACGGTATTTTCACAAGTAAGACAGTTATTAAAAATATGAATGTTACAAAACTGAAGAAAAAATTTTAAAAACTTAAACACTACAAAATATTTTTTGAAATATAACAGTATTAATGTATATATGATTTTATCGTGTAAATATATCACGTAAAGCGTGTAGTTAAAAAGAAAATATTTATTACCGTCATAGTAATCTGAAACATGCGACAATCATTCTTTAAAGCCGTGTGTCACAGACGAACAGACATAGTGCAACGGTAGCTTCCCCAAAATGCAAATAAAGGGTCATTCACTGTCCTTTCCCACACCGAGCTGGTCAAACAGGTTTTTGGACGAACCCTTTTTGCAATTAAACATAAAGGTATCTTCCTAACACCACATCTATTGTCCACAACTTGTCTGACCAGTTAATAGCATGAGAAATACTGCAGTATATTGGCCAATTTTTTATACAAATATATTTATAGACCGTTGGTTAGTATATGTGTTCGTGCTGAAGGTGACGCGTCTGATTTTGTTCCTTCGGCTATTGTTTTTGGTACAATTTAATGTTATTTTACTTGTATTTAGTATCCAAGATGCTTTCGACTAATAACAAAGTAAAATTGTATAAAAATTGCACTTAAAAAGTCATAGATGGCTGCAGTATTAATACTTCCGTGTAGATCCGTCCGAACAAGTTCTTAACTGCGATCTCTGAAAGTCTGAACTCGAGTTACCACTGTGCTCTAGTCCATGTATATTGACAGTTACATTAATAAAGCGCAAATGTAGGTATGTAATTCGTATATATTGTTATATCATTAAAACGTCTAGAGATGTTCTAGAAAATTCGATAAAAGTTAATTGTCGTTTACTTAAGCTTTACATAAATCGAATAAAGTGTTTTTCTAATTGACATTAGTTTACGATAAAAATAAAGAAATGAAATTATTTTAAGGACGTAATATTAGTAATATAATATTGCTGACAAATACCGTGATTAAAAAAATATTGTACGCATCTCTTTATGCGTAGTATTGTTCGTGTTGGAGTGCAGTAGATTACAGCAATCTACTAAATGATATTTAACATTGATCGTTAAAAGGTATTCAATCAACAACGACAATTAAACACTGCTAATTGTAATCTCCAACCCGCATGCCCAGCGGGGAAATTACCTAACCTAAACCCCCTTTTGGGAAGGCCTATGTCCAACAGTGGACTGAGATAGGCTCAAACAACAATTAATTTCACTTCAACAACAATTTGAACTTCTTCAACAAATTCAAATTTCAATTCATGAACCTGCCTGTCATTTTCGGAAGTTCTGACGCGATTGATCCGCAATTTTTGATTGATTGAGCGCAAAAAATTAAACAAATAACCAATTCATTGAACCGTGAACTCGAGAATATTTTTTATATACGTTGTATCAATTCTATTGTTATATAGGCTGTTGGAAGAAATATTGACATGGATATTTACTTTGATTTTTTTGCACATTTTAGCCATAGACGAATTGCAAATATTTAAAGTTTACGAAATTTCATTTGCAATGAGTCAGTGAGGTCAGCGGGCGATTTCGGTGCAATTATGATATTACACACCTTCTATTAATCTGAGCCTTCAATTTCAGTTAGAATAAATATTCAATTTTGCAACACCAATATTTTGCCTATTTTTAGATATTACTACGTAATATGTATAATTCCCGAAGGAGTATGCAGAGAGGTGTAGCACACTCCCACGTTCCACCATGGAACAAATAATGAGCCAATTGCCGTCCACCAAGCAAAAATCCAGATTCCGAACTATTAGAAATTACATACTACTAAATATCTAATTTAGAAAAAAATTCATGGCATCCGACCTGGGAATCGAAGCCAGGACATCTCGATCAGCAATCACGCTTGCAATAACTCGAAAAACGAGGCAGACTAAATACTAAGCAACGTTGATAATTCAATTAACGAATTCTACAGTATTAAAAACAGTTCCGTTCGTTGACGTGTTAAATAGTGACACCTAGTGACAATTGTTTATACTACATTTCAAATACAGAAGCCTCACAATTATTATGAGCAAATTTGAAGATTTACATCGTTATTCCCTTGATGTTGTCCAATTTTTAGTAATATTGTAATCCCTTGACAGATAATTGTCGCTTTCTATATGTTTGTTACAGTAGTAACAAAACTTTAAGTGTACATAAAGGTTACCGCCATTTTGAAAATATTGATCTAATATTGTCCATTCACGTCGTTTCAGGCCTGCCGATTACATTTTAATATCGTTTCATTCTGCCCATAATTGGTTTTAACTTAAATATCGAAATCTTTTATAAAACTTCATCACATGTACGAAGTTTAGCCAATGTTTCCATAAGAACAAATAAAGTACCATTATATTTTGTACAAGATGATTAATCTGTAGGTCCATCTTATTACAATAACCGAATAACCTGTAAGCGGTGTTGACTTTGAAAAGGGTTGTTTAAAAAATATGCGGGGCAATACCCAGCCCTTTGATGATCGTAAAATACAATAGCCTAAGCAAAGAAGGTCGTAACTTCTTCTCAATTGCATTTCTGAACGATGCCAGTGACGTAGAAGACGTTCTGGGGTCAACATCGGTCTACATTTTGATTTCGTTTTTTGAACATAAAATAATTTAAAATTAAAAATCAGTTCTGTGATGTTCAATTTAATCAAAATCTGTTACAATACAACACGTAAATAAACAGGTAAGAGATACATTTTTTAAACACAAACAGTATAATTTTAGCGATATCTAATAAAAAAGCAATGGTTGATAATTTCATTGTCCAACTGCTTGAGGCACTCATTTATTTCGGAAGTTCCTACAATTTTTATTTCGCTCACCTTTCCGCCAGCAACTCGGCCACTCGGGAACAAAACCCGAGACGGCTAGACGGGCCACACCGAAAACATGTGTGATTCAAGCCTTTGGGCAATAAAAATATCTATAGACACTCACAAATTATTATAACACGTAATAACATTTTTATTAATATTATGGAATAAAATGGTACGATGTTTAACTACGACGTAATGTATCTCAAAATTAAAATACGCAGTCTTTTGTAATTAAATAAAAAATAAAGTAGTTTATTCGAAACGGTAGCGAGACTTGCACTATAATATTAATATATTTATATACATGCAAATTCTGTAATAATATTTTCACCTATAATATACTTTATACTTAACTTAAGAATAATTATTTTATTAGAAACAAGTGACTAATGGAACTATTCTAGAACATTCTAAGAAGCGATTGAACTAGCCTAAAGCGATATTACGTAAGCATAATAAGTTCCATTATTTTTAAAAGTGTTCTGTTACGTTTACTGGATAGCCGATTACGAAAAGTATTCGGATTTTTTTCCTTTTAAAGCGTATGAATGCAATTAAAATTCATAATAGACTATCCCTTGCTCCAGTAATAAGAACATTGTTAAAAATAATCTTGGACTAAATCACTTGTTTCTTTTACTCACTTATCCTTCTCCACTATATAGTTAAGAGGGAAACATTCAAGCATATGTGATGGAAACCAAATTTACCTAACCTACTATTTTCCAAACATACGGCAAACACAATACTAACAGAATAGCGCAATTCTCTCTTATCATTGAATAAAATACATTATTTTTTATTTATCTGTGAATGCATATTTTATATAACTATCTAATGATTAATATATCAATGTTTCGCGAATGACATACATCTTTATAGGCAAACGGCTGACCTCCGGGGCATTTTCATGATAGCCAGACTAATTTTCCAACACTGCGATTATAATAGGTCCGCAACTAGTCAGGCTAACCCAAAAATACACGTGAGTTAAGCCGTCTACCTACGAAAATGTATTTAAGATTAATAGGAATTATAGGTAGGTACAATAGTTCCTTGATCAGTGCCGATTTTTTTGGGTTTTCTGGTTAAGTTTTTCCATTTTTTTTAGTATTATTCAGATTCGCGGTTTATTCGGGCTCGTTCATTCGGAGGCGTGCAAAGTCCTCAAAGACAATGTTGTCTTCCTCTTCATTGGCGTACAAGGTGTTCTCATAGCGGTGTCTCTCGATGGATTGCATCTTCTTCATGGCGTTGGAGCGTTGACGCTCAACAGTTCCTTCATTTTAAAAGGTTAAAAATAAATTAATTTCAAAATCATAAAATCACATTTTAAAAAAGTTGTTAAATATATTAATATTTATTATAGTGTTTCTAACAAGATATTTGTAAATGAAACGTTAAGCCAAAATTCATGTTTTGCAGTTTGTAGAAGTATGTCAACCAAATGTACCTTCAGCGGGGTGCAGCAGCTTGAAAGGCACATCAGTCGTCAGCTCGCCACCCAGAGTGCCGCAGTTCAACTTGATACGAACAGAATACGACACAACGATACCCATTGCATCAGCAGGGCACTTGCCCTCGCTCACCAAAGTAGAGCTAGCGAGGTTCACGTCATCATCCTTCAGGTGTCCGTCCAAAGCCACACCTGATGTGAATACATAGAGAAGGCCAGTAAAAAAAATGTTCGGATAAACTGAGAAAATTCTCCTTGATGATTTACGTAGGGAAAAAAGAACTTTCAGCGTAAATATTTTAACTATTGTTGTACAACGGTATACGTACCTCGAATATCCTTGTTGCTACGGGCCAATGGCACCAGGTAGAAGGTCTTGGTCAAACTAGCTCCTGGAGTTACAGGGCAGCCTTCACGGCTCTCCAGCGACGCCACGTGACGGGTGAATTGAGAGTTGATCATCGTAATCTCAACATGCTGGACGACCATTGCACGAATGTTACGCACGGATTTCCTGGAGTTGTTGGAGACAATAATATTGGCAGCCACTTTCTCACCATGGTAGTAGATTTCCCTATCCAAGGTCACTTCGAGACTGATTTTTCCGTTGCTGAAAGTAAAGCCTTTGCTCACAAGTGAGCTGGGAAGACGTCGTCCACGTGAGGTTGGAGCGTATTGGAGCTGAAAGTTGATTAAATGTCAATAGTAAATCTCAACTTATTAAATATTAACGTTACTATAAAATTAATAATACCTTCTTAATAGCAAGGGTGACCGAGCTTCGCTTGTGGGTTTTTTGGTCTTCGCTCTCACCTACGTAGGTGCGCACAACGTAGTCCACGCCCATTGGCTTTCCCTGGTCTTCTTCAGCGGGTTGCAATGTTACCTATTTACACATGTCCAAGAAACGTTCATTAAAATTATATTATTATTAAAGTACATATTGCAATAATTATCTGCTAATTGTTCCCATCTTATTATAAAAAGTGACAGGTGTGGTTGAAAGACAAGAATCAAATTACATATAGCTATTCAATTAGTTACTTCTAAAGTCCTTGGAAAGGTGATGTGCCATTGCAGAGGTCTATGTCCGGCAGTGGACGGGAGTAGGCTGATAATATATGTAATGTAAAATCCCTATAAGTATTTTGGGATTGTGATTTCTTTAAATATTATTAGTTATTAATGAGACTTTCATAATATCCCGTTAAAATATATTACCGAGCTGGGCGAGCTATCGGGGAAGTTGAAAGTAAAGGGATACGCATTAGGTCCAAGCTTCTTCAGTAGTTTTTCCTGCACAGAGGTGAGCTCCATCTTGGCGTTGACCATGGGTACAACCTGTTCCTGTCCAATGACCATTTCCCTTGAGAACTTCACTCCCATCACCTCATCCTCTTCGCGACCAAATCGGTAGGTCGTAATGAGCTGAATAAAACAGATACGTTTAACGTTCACTTCACTTAAATCGTCACTTAAGCACTGACTGAACACATATCACATTTATACCTGGGCAAAAACTTTTCTTCCTTTCAGGTACTCGTTGTCGACTACCACAACTCCATCGACGGGATCGCAGTAATCCATATGATCAATGAAGTCGCGCTTTCCAAGGTAAACCGTGACTTTTCCATTGGGAGTAGTTTTCTTAAATACTTTAACAGCTACGACAAACGCTAGGGATAAACAGTCAAGCATCTTGCTTGATTTCGATAAACAAAGGGACGTCAAGAAATTACAGGGAAAAGGGAATACTTTGGTAGTTTCCGAAGATACTGGGTTTCCGTTAGCTAAGCAAGCGCCCGCTGGAAATGATTACAGCTTGGGAATTTCATTTATATATAAGCGTAACATGTGAGGTTTCTTTCAGAATGGAATAACAGTATAATAGGATTTATTCGTAGGAATACAAATAGGATTAAAATCGTATGACGCATAGCGTTACGGAATCGATATTCCAATTTCTACCTTTTCAATCGATGTTTAAAATTTTGGCCACAAGCACGTCACATTGACGTTTCGGTTTTGACAATTTGGGTACTGTGAGAATGGCTTTCCACTAAGATTTACAAAAATTACTCAAATAAGACGATGAGAATTGAATGTGAAGAAGATATTGCATTAATTTTCCATACAGAAGCAAGGTCGAAGTCAATTCCGATCAGCTTATAAGAACATGTAATATAAGCACTCCATAAGTTAGGTATGAATATTTATTGTTTAAAATTATACGTTTATTTAAGGAAAAATTGTTTAAGTAGTCTAAACAAACAATGCAATTCGGTGCAAAGTGTGTATTGAACATTTTATCCTTAAGAACTGAATAGTTAAACTGTTATGTTTGCAGTAAATTTTCCCTATTTGTACTGTCGCTATAGTTTTGATTAAACTGCTAATCACTATTTTTTTTATTCAAATAAAAGGACATTTCATTTTATTTTACAAAGATCTTACAAATTATTTATATTATTATTCCTAACTATATTGTACTCACTGGTTGTTGAGAAACATCAGTGCACATTTAGTTATTCAAATTAATGTTCATTATGATGTGATAATACATAAAAGAAATGAAGACAATAGATAATTTGGGAATTCATTATGCAAATGAAATACTAATATGACTGCTGAGGTACATGTTAAAGTAGTAAGTACTACAAAAGCAGGAAGATTACTATAATCTTATCATATGTGGGTATTGATATATTGAGTAGATCTATTCTTGTCCAACATGTTAATATTTTTGATGGGTTCTAATTAGGAGATCGTGTAAATGTACAACATATGTGATTTATATTATGAAAAGAATCATTCTATCATTTATTCATAATGCAAATTCTTATTATAACATATTATGAAACTATTTAATTATTAATAGTAAGTATAGACTGTTAAATTAAATGTGATTTAGATATCAGTAAGTAACATCAAATAGTGTCATATTGTTATAAAAGTATGCTAAATATTGAAAGGGTGGACTATGGCCACATTGTTGGATCATGTAACCTTGGCACTAGAAGGAAGCCAGTGAAATGAACACACGAGGTTCTTACATATATTCCCACAGACAGGCCTCCATTGCTTATGTCTTAGTTTGTGAGCATTTACTACCAACATAATGATACTAATCAAGTAGTCATATTAATCAAGGTTTTAATTGCATATGTTTTTGAGTTACCATAATTGTAGTTTATATTGGAATAAACATGTCTTTTTCCTGCATTTGTCAAAATATGTCTATAATCCCTCATATGGTTGATAGACATTTTTATGATTGATAAGTTTTGATCTTTTCTATGTAGCATACCATTTTGCAATTTGTGCCATATATCTTCATTGTAACAACTGCTACAGGAGTTGAAATTGTGTGCAAATGGATGGAATGGTAAATTTAAAATATACTGCATGACCCAGTGTTACTATATTCATTTGATTTTAATAGACCCACAATGTTTTTTAGTATTTACGGTTCAGTATGCCCTTATGTAAGGTGTGGTATATAAAAATTTTCTTGATGGCATTATAAATGAACATCAAGGTTAAATATATTGTTGAAATGTTTATTATTGTCAGTGTCTGTTATTGCTTCATTATTATTCCACTGTTAGACATAGGCCCTCTTTCATAGTGAAAAAGGTTATGGTTTTAATAAGTGTTTTATCGAAGTATTATTTGCATTGTAGATAAATGACAAACTACAAAGAATTTATATACCCTTTGTGTGTTGTAAATGAAATGTTATTTCTTTAATGTCTATATGTATTTTAATTAGTAGGTTTAGTAGGTTTCATGTTAATTTATAGTTTAGCTCATGTCCTTTACATATATTCTTTACTTCACCAAGTTGAAATGTTCTCACTACAATCAAATTAAAAGTTTATATATTCTGTGAACCCAGATTGTAATAATGCATGAATCAATTTCTTCTTTCTTACATAGATTTTGGTTTTACAGAATATTATTATAAATGTAGCTTAACTCACATACGTTTTACGTGATGCGTGATTACGCCGACTGCCCGACTAGTTAGTTTATAATCATGTGTATAAACACTCATGAAACATTAAATAGTAAAATTTTATACAATAATTAATGCAGTATAATTGCATATTTACTGTTAATTGGATACTCTATAACAATTGGATACTCCAGGATACTACTGTAATATGTAATGTATTTATTACATCTAGTTCTAAAGCTGTATTGCTTTAAAATACTATTATTCATGACTAAAACTGTTACAAGGAAATTGATGTAATTTTGATAGACATTATTTGTGCAATTTAATTCCAGTTATACACTCAGCATGCCAACCTTCCTAACTCCTGGAAGGCATGGCTATAGTGTGCGGTTTTCCCGCACACAGCCAAATGTCCTGGCAGTGGCAACCAGCCAGTACTATGGATTGGCTGGTGGTGGCACTCTGTTCTTCTTGGAGCTAGCACCAGATGGTACCACTATGCTTGAGCTGCAAAAACTTGAATGGAGTGATGGACTGTTTGATGTGGTATGTTTAATTTATCAATTATTTTTTATTTACTTTCAGCTATTTTTTAGCTACTAAGTCAGTAAAATTTAGGTTTATAACATATTTCATTCAAATTTTTTTTGGTATTTCCCTTGGTATGTTGTCATAGTCCTTATATGACTACCGATAATGCATTTTGTATGATATGCTTATTGTGCAAAGACTAGGAATACAAATCATTTATTAACCAAATAAGTACACCAGATTTCCTTTTTATATTTTTATATAAAGAATAAGAATAAAAGAAAAATTCATAAAAGTATTTTTAAATATTGCTCCAGTGTGTTTTTATACATTATTCAACCATGTAATACATATCTTGAAGTTTTGCTGAGTACAATATTTGCTGCTTACATATTCCTATATACAAGAGAATCCATACAAATGTAGTTATGTGTGCCCAGTTGTTCACAGGCACTTAAGAGGCTTACCCGTTCATTTGTCTTTTACCTTCACATATAAATAGACTATTGACTTGGTCGATACATTGTTTACTGGCTGTATCGTGATTAGGGCTAATTGAGGCCTGTTGATAATAAGGGATTAAGATAATCAGATTATATTCACGCCTGACAGTGTCCAAAACGATAAAATAGAGGTTTTTATATGATAGGAGTAGTTCTGTTGACTATGGGTGGTTTTGCTAAGTAGTCAATATTTCTAGTGCTGGTAATTTTTTTTATTTCAAGACTGGGACGCAAGAAGGTGGTTGGTTAATAGTTCATAGATAAGAACATAAATTCTGTTGTGAGTGAAGGGTTAGGATCTCATTGTTGAATTATTTTCAGTTGTATATGTTTTATTTGAGCTCAGACTATATAAACTTATGGCAAATATAGATTTAGTCATTCTATATTGATCTAGTTGCCAGAAAACCACAAGAATTGATTAAAAGTTCTTTTGATGACGATGCTGTTGACTACGACTATGACAGTTATGACGACTAAGACTGTCATGACATCTGACTATGTATATGATAGTTATTGAATATATATATGAAATGAACAAGCGTGTAAATGAAATTGCAGACGTGGTCGGGCACATCGGAGGAGGTGGCGGCGTGCGGTGCGGGCGACGGTGCTGTGATCATCTGGCGCAGCGGCTGCGCGGCGCCGCTCCGCGTGCTGCGGGCTCACCACAGCGAGGTGTGCTCCGTGGACTGGCCGCGCTCGCACCTGCTCACCGCCAGCTGGGACACTACTGTTAAACTGGTAACATTTATTGTTGCATTCGATGCAAGCGTTAAACTGGTAACATTTACTGTTACATTGAATGCAAGGCTTATACTGTTTGTGCGGTAATTAATAAAATTTATTAGTTTCTTTAGTATTTTAGATGATAACCACAAAATACTGTTATTTAAATTTTTTCTCGATTACAGTAATTATAATTTATGGTTTTATTAAAAAAAATATTGTGAATATCTTATATGATTATAATAGAGTAGTATTTTATTTAATATGCAATTTATGTATTATTCCAGTGGGACCCAGAAACAGAATCCTGTCTGAACACTTTCGCGGGACATTCCCAATTGGTGTACACGGCTGCCTTTTCCCACCATTCGCCAGGGACCTTTGCGTCAGTGTCTGGGGATGGACACCTCAAGCTGTGGACAGTCACGGAACCCGTGCGGCCGGCCGCCGCAGTGAAGGCTCATGATGCTGAGGTATTATGGAGATCACTATATAACGTTTGTTTAACCAACAAAAGATATTGTTTTATTTCACGCCTATGTACGAGTCAGGTTATTGTAAATAGACGATTACTCGAGCAACCTTAAAAGTTCGAAGTACACTTTTGTATCATTCCATAAGTATGACTTTTAAATATTCTATTTGAAATTGAAATTATTTGTCTTTGAATATAATGGCAATCGTTACATGATAGAAAAGGTTAATTATTGATAAATTATTAACTTTTATCAGTTAAAAGATTTTCAAAGGGTGTGGTCCAATATAATATAATGGTATAACAGGTTACATCTGAAATGATGTATCTAGATGTGATCTGTAATAAAATGTGTGACGTATGGAGGTACTGTCGTGCGACTGGAGCCGCGCGGAGGCGCACGCGCTGGCGACGGCGGGCGCGGACGGGCTCGTGCGCGGCTGGGACCTGCGCCGCCTCGCCTCGCCCATCTTCACGTTGAAAGGTTTCTGGATACCCTTCTCTATCTATTTCATTTTGTACGGAACAAAAAC
>DWEC01000476.1:0-16961 GCA_018245735.1 Microceris miodesmiata
GCCGTACGCGACTCTACCAATAATGTTCCAGCCGTTTCCACCGTATCCACAATACTTGCCAGGACAGGCCCCGGCACCTTTACATTACCCACCACCAATCGCCACTCATCCGCCGCCAGTACAGAGACCACCACAGACTGACCAACCGAAAGTGCTCGTGCTAGGTACGTATAAAGCTATGGAGGAAGCATGCAGTAAAGGTCAAAATGAAAGAAACGTTTAAGAACTAATGACAATTGTTGAAGATTAATTAAAAATTAATTGTTAGCAAGGAAGTTTCAGTTTTTATTAGAGTTACTGAAGATTATTATAGACGCAATAATCGACAAATTTCAAATAAATACTCATATTTACAAAACGAATTAAACTAAAGTTATTTAGAAACAATCCGCATAAACAGTGGACCCTATTATCCCATATCCAACGCCCATACTAAAATATTATAGTAATACGTACGCATGTATACCGTTTATTAAGTTACTGTATATACTATATACTGCATAAAGATATTCACCAGCATACACTGTAATCGCAGAATGTTGCAAAATAACTATATTTCAATTATAAAATGCATTTCCTGAAACACTGCTTGGTACTACTCGTATTAAGCAAAAGTAGTAATTTAATCTAGTAGAGAAACTTTTTATACAGCGTGAGTTGTTTCTCCAGTTTTTTCAAATTGAAGCATTTGCATGAGACTTACAATGGATTGCAAAATCATTTCATTGCTCTGACAAATTTTATTTCATTTTTCAGACTCAATTAAAAAGGGAGCAATGAGAACACAGGCCACTCAAACTGAAGTATGCTTAGGGAGAAAGCCTCTTCCACCAAATTATTTATCTCTCAGTCCACGAACAATTAAGAGGGTACTTAGTGTTTAATTTGAATTGAATATTATAATATCTATAATACGGTGTTTAATTGGGCTTAGGGTACTTAATGGTAGAAATTATTTTATACCGCAGGTTAAAATGGTGGCAGCCGGTGTACAAACTAATGGCTATACAGTTGGGGCTCGAAGATTAACTAAGTCATTTTCAGAAGTAGGCGGAGACCGATTGGTGGGACAAGAAACACAATGTGATATCGCAACAAATATTGAAAGGTATGTACTTATAATAGACAAATTAAATCTGTTATGAGAATAACATTGTTAATATTTTCATATATTGTTCGTTTTAAGTTTTATAGGTACAGATCATGAAAAACTGCATAGAACGCAATCAGAAGAACCACCTAGGTCTCCACGTTCACCCACTGCCGTAAATCCGACGCCTTCCCATGTGCAAAGAGGTGACTCAGATGACGTCACATCTTCGTCTGTAAAATCCATTGCATCGTCATCACAAATAGAAAAATCATCAGAACTGAGTATCATGCAGAGGCAAGCACAGGAATATTTTCAACAAAACTTTCAATTTATACATGAAAGCGACAGAGACGATACTATTGATGATGATATGGATACAATTGAGAAAAGTATGGCATTAAATCGAAGAAATTTAGAATATCTCCAACAAGAAATAGCTAAGCAAGCCAAATGTGAAAAAGCTTTAAGGTCTATTTTATCAAAGAGCACCAGTGACACATCTCAAAAAACAGTAAACTCTTCTCACCCACTGTCGAAGACATCTACCTTCCAATCGGAGCCATCCACAGAAACTTCAGCTACGACAACAGATGACAGTGAGAAAAACGAAAAGGAAATAATTATAGATTTCGAACCAAGACCTGACGAAGAAGCCATACCTTTCACTACTTTGCGAAGAAAAAATCGTAGAATGTTACAGAAAACTATGTCTGAGGGCGAAATTCTTTTGGATGCGTAAGAGAAACTTTACAATATTTGTATACTATACACAACAACTTGTTTCTTGCCATTGTCTATATTTAGACTTTTACATAAAATATAAATTAATACTGTTTATTTTATATTTTAGTAGAAAATCTGAAATTAGTAACGGCAGCGATGGCATTAAAGATGCGCCGATAATTATGTCTACAAGTCAAGAAAACATTATTAGAGAAGATCGAGAGAAAGAATCTGTTTATAGGCAATATATTGGCCAAAACTATGTACAAACACCAATTAAAGATGAAGGTATATTTGGATTTGAACCTGATGGTTCGTTTAGGTAAGTATTCAGTAGTATACGGTTCATTCTATTAGTTTTAGTCAAGTATATATTAGTCCAAATGATGCACAAAATATTTCAGTGCACATGTATTAAAGTCCACTCTCCATCCTCTACATTGGACAACTGAACTAGCTTAAACTTATTTTTAACGCATTTTCAAGATTAAGTAATTGCAAGTTTAGTGATATGCTAAAACAAAGATAAGTAAATACAAAGCGTAGTTTATGAATGCCTAGCTTTCATTCATTCTCATCTGCATAATTCTCTTGATAGTTCTTCAGACGGAAATGCGCCATATGAAGATTTTCATGAAAAGTATATTAGTTACAAGCATGAACCATTTAGAATTCGAAGCGTAAGTTTCGAAGAGAAAACTGAGACTATTAATAAGGATGAAGTATATGAGAACAGGTATGCACGACATAGAAAAACTCACTTTGCCAATGCATTGTTACTGCTTTCTTTTAACTTATTTTCAACGAATTTAACATTACTTTCATACATCGATACATTCATGTAGTATGGATAAGTTCTAAGACGCCTTCTAGTTTATGAATGTCTTCTAGATACAATTCTTCTAGAAACTGATACTCTTCTTTAATTCTTATGAGAACGTAATTCATAAAACGGAAGAAGAATTAATAATAGGTGATTGGAAAATATATTATTAAAATTGTCTTCATTTTGTAAGATGATTAGATATGGAGCAACAGGAATTCTATATTATAGTCGAATTTAATCTTTATTGATTTAACAGAGTATATTATTTTAATTTGTAAAAGTAAACATTAAATATTTTTAAATTTGGCTGCTTAATAAAGTCACTTACTAATTAGTTTAATCTTTACAGTACCGCCAAATCAAGTCCAGGTTCGCCAGATCCAGTCCATCAGGAAACTGATGCGGATCAAAAAGTTAAGCGAGCTGTTATTTCCAATCATGTAACTACTATTCTTGCTCCATTAGAAAAAACATCACCTTGTGCGTCTAATGAGTCGCTCACTGTTGATCAGAGCAGGTACTTTAATAATACACAAAATTAAACTTCTTCTCTTCGTATATTATTTGTATCGTCCGTTATTTCTAAACCCTCTCGTATTTTAGGGACCATTCTGATAGCATGTGGAATGAATCACAAACAACAGTATTACAAGTAGATTCTGGTACTGATAATGGGACTGTAATCAGGTAAGGACTATACTCCTGTAGATTATCTTATTAACTAACTTCAATAACAATGTATTTATGATCTCATTATTTTTTCAAACATACTTTTACAGTTCATCGGATCTTAGCTCGTTAGCCGCATCACCAGGTGCACTGGCATTACTAACACCAACATCACGACGAAAACAGCTATTACTTTTACAACACCAACAAAGATCTTCTTTAGATACAGATGCTTTGGATGAAGAATTTGATGCTTCTCAGGTAAATTCAATTATGTTATTTGGGAAATTGACCTATAAATATGGAGATCAAATTATTAAACACTGTAGTCTTTTCCATTCTAGAGCCAATCACCTACCTCACCGAGAAACAAATTGGATACTACAAGCTCGAGTTCAGCATATGTCCGGCCATCATTATCTCCGCCTGCAGTAGTTCCTAACGTTATACTTCCCATTACAAAACAACCAACAATATCAAAAATATTATCTCCCACAGCACCTCCAAAAGTAAATCATACTCCAGCTATTGCTATAACTCATCCCAGTTTAGATTTAACAGACATACCTTTCAAACGCACGCCCAGTTTTATAAACAAAAAACGTGAGAGGGCTCTTAGTCCTTCAAGGCGGCGTGAATTACAAAATAAATCACAACAAAAGGAGCCTAATGGCACTATTCCAAGTCAGATATTAGAATCGCCTTCAGAACCTACAATAGGAAAAGCTGCAAGTAGTGAAACAAGTTTGGCTAGAACTGACTCAGGAAAGTTGAATACAACTGACGTGTCGGAAAGTACCACTACCACGGAAGACTATGTGACAGCCAATTCAGACAGTTCCAAGAAAAGTACCCTAAATAACCAAAATCACCGTAAGTACCAAAGTTTCCGAAGTCATGAAATAAATATTTGTTATATAGCCTGTTCTCTAAAAATAAGTGTTATAATCCTTTTCAAGATGCAGAAAATAATAAAACACAGGAAGGATCGTCATTTGAGAGTGCGTCGAGTTTATATTCATCTACGAAAACAGACAATGTAACTGAAGATTTGATAGTTCCAAGTTTATCACCTCCCTTAGAAATAAGAGATAATTTTATTGTGCCACACTTGTCATCCCCTCCGCTGCCTCTTTCCGATCGAATACCTAAGACTGGTATAGACCGAAATGAAGTTAAAGCGGACAAAACTCCAAACATTGAACATATTAGGAGAAATAAGACTGAAATTATTAAGAATAAGGAGGAAGTGTCAAAACCGGTAATTAATACAAATATTTCATGTAGGTAATATAAAAAGAGAATTTCAATTTTAATCCAATTTCTGTTTATTCAGAACACACCTGCACGAGACTTAATAAGTGGTAAAAGTAGTTCGAGTGGTAGTTACAGCATAGGCGGATCAAATCCCAATGTGACTGAAAGTACTGATAAAACTCCCACTGAAAAGAAAAAAGAACTTCTGGAAAAAATGGAAACAAAGAATAAAGAAGAAAAAAGTGAAGCAAGGAAACCAAAGGAAGAAAAAAGTCATGAACTGAAGGAACAATTAGTGCCTATGATGATGGTTAGATGATACTAATAATATTATTAACCGTTTTTAATTAATTTTAAAAAAATGATTCAATACTAGTCGCCAAGACAAGCAATATTGTATAAATATCAAAGTAGAAAATGTTGCTAAGTAATGACGCGCACTTTTCAGTAATGTCTATGTCGTTGATGCTCATACTACCTTTCAAAATGCTTTTCAATATTATTTTCATTACAGGGTTCTTTATCTGATGACGAAAGAAGCGTTCACTATTCATCTTCAGGTTATTACGAAAGCCCCGTGGAAGACGATGATGATGGAGGCCTAAGTAAGAACTTTTTATTATAACACCTTTTTGCTAAAATACAATATTTTCTCTCATAATTCTGATTTGATTTCAGCTTATAAGCACTCTCAAAAATATAGATCAACAAATAGGCAAAAAGCCTGGTTAGCCGAAGATAAACGAAGAAAGAAAAAAACCTTTAATTTAGAATTTTCAAAATCCTATGATGATTCAGTTTCCACCTCACAAGACGATTGGGGCAGAAAAGAAAAAGAGCCAGAAAGCAGCTCTCGCTCTGAAAGAACTATATTTAAATCTCCAAGCATAAAATCTCCTTTGGACGAAAAAATACCAGAACCTAGGAAAAAGAAAACACATTTTGTAGAGAAACCTAGAAGCGTACAGTCGTCGCCTCGAGAACCCGTAGATATAGAGAAATCCATTAAAGAAAAAATACCTAAAGAAAAAGAATCAGATTCTAAACGCTCTAATGAAAGAGAAAGATACGTAAAAAGAACAAAACTGAAAGCCAAAAGTCCAACACAAAGTAAAATGACAGATATAAGTCACAGATCGCAACACTACGACAGGAGAGATGGTGCGGGGTCAAATATGAAATTACATTTAAATATACCTACTTCTGATGATTCTAGTGAACAGTATAGAAAAGATGGTTTGTTCATATTATTAATAAAATTACTACATATATCAGACATTTCTTTTTATACGTTACTCATTATGTTATAATAATAATAATATTCATTTCTTTCAAGAAAAAACATTCTCATATCAGTTAAGTTACTATAACTAGGCACATGTTAGTATTACATTTTGCAAATTAATAAATTAAATTTAATATTAATTATACAATTGTCAAACTTTTTAGGGGTTGGTAACGGTAATATATCTCCCAGAAAACATAGGCGTCTGAGAGACAGCCCAAGACGAAAATCAGGTGCTAATAATACGGCGAAATCACCAACATCGAATAATCACTCTGGTTATAGGTAACACTAAAAACATTCTGTTTATTTAATATGACTATGAACGCTAGTCCGTCGGGTGGTATTAACTGCGACTGGTCATCGCGAGGTCCTGGGTTCGATCCCGGGTCAGATACAGTTGAGTTTTTCTAACCTGAAATTTGTAGTAGTGACTTAGAACTCAGATTTGTGCTGCAAATAGCAATAGGCTCATCCCCTATTTCATGTCTGGACGTGATTACAGTTGAATCGTGGAAGTATACAAAACTCCTCTGCCGGTCTGTTCATGGAATACAGGCTTGATGTTATGAATGAATTATTTAAAATCGTAAAACCAATTAAATGTTTGCAATTAAAAACATTGTACTTATTTTCTTCTCCCAATAACCCTCAGTGTCAGACCAAGAAGAAAAAGTGGTTCAAATGAAAGTATTTCTCTGCCTGGTAGTTTACCACGCAGAAAACAGTCTATACCGACGGTACCCTGTATGAGTTCTCTTGAGGCTGAAGATATTGAAACTACAAGAACCCTAGTCAGTGCAGGTTCAAAACTAACTCCATTGAGGTATATCAAGAGTCCAACATTATCACCTAGACTTCATCGAAAACAAGATAAAGGTAATAATATAAAGCGGGCCCCCATGATCTCAACCCTTAAGATTTTAAGATAAAATTATAGTTTTTTCCAAATTTAAAGAACTTATAAAAAAAATAACAGTTGGCTAGTCATGTTTAGCAAATAATATGACAAAAATCGGCATAGCGTCATTGACGAGATTTTGAAATCCAATCAACAGAAGGAAAATTTGCAAAGGCGGCCTCTGCAGAATCACTGCGATCGGTTTCTCCAGGTTCAGACTCTGTATTCTATTCAGAACAAACGGAGCATAGCCTGGCTGGTGCAGATGGAGAAGCCAAAGCCCATTGCTTACATTGCGGGAAAGAAGTTCATATTGTCACTGCAACCCACGACCACGATAGCAGAGCTTCCAGGACATCGCACACTGATGTGAGATTAATGTGTTATAATAAATTTAATTTTGATAAATATTTAAGCTTAAGTTATTTTGAAATGATCCGCCAATATCTTACTTAGAAGACATATACCCACATACAATATACACAGCCTCCCACCTATTTTATAACATATTTTTTACTTTATATTATATAAAATTTTCTTGAAATAATTATCCATGTATTCATTAAAACAAACTTACATAGGAATCATATACTGATGCAACACCAGACATAGTGCCTGCCCCAGCCGGCTTCGCAGATTCTCCATCCTGTATTAGCTCGAAAAAACACGCTACTGGAGCACGATTATACAAGAAACTCGAAAAAAGATATCGCTCTGAAGACAAGTCGAGACACCATTATCGATACAGACAGGATGTTCGAGCCAAGGTGCAATATTTTCTATTATTATAAATTATGATATTCTTCACTCCATATGGTAAAGTTTATTTTGACGCATACTTTTTTTTTCTCATCAAATTTAAACCCCCATTTGCATAAACAATAAAACGTTCCAGGTAAGTTAAGACAATCTTGGGTGACAACGTCGCATTTGTTTATTCCTAAGAGACATTCATTTACATCTACGCACATACCAAATTCAGATTTCCAGTTGAAGCCGTCTTTACAGTTATTACAAGATATGTTCCATCTGTTGTTAACAATATCATTGAAATTTTGGTTGCTCTTACGATTGATTTGGCACTTACTTTTGGACAAGTCTGTTTCTGTATTTTCTTCAAAACAAGGGTTTCTTTTATCGTTTTGACACTCCGCAATCGATTCAATATGTTTGATTGGACAACAAGGATCAGGACAAAAACTATACATGGCACATTGGAAAGAAAATTTGTCATCGGCTCTTGGATCATGATTGTGTCCACCGAAATCTTTATTCCAACAATTTGCATAATTATCACAGGACTCTCCAATCATTGTTAATGCAGGCACTCCTAACATTGTATACCAACACATATAATATGATGCAGTAGTACGCCATTGAAACCTTTCGATTGGTTCATCGAAAGGTAATCCAATTTTCTGAGCATAATTATAATTCTCTTCATATTCGTGACCAATTTGGTTTATTATCGTTCCATTTTCAATATAATTCTTTTCATTTATAACTGTTACAGTATCTTCAACCCTTAAACAAGGAACCTTTTCTATTATACTGTGTAGATAAATGATACACCTATAAAAATTGTTATAGCAATTCGTTTTCACTTCCCAGTGCAGAGATTTTAACGGAGGAGTTGGAAATGTACCAAAAAATCCTATAAGATTTTCATCTGGTTTTTCCGGATAGTATCGACGATCCCATTCGTTAAACTTATGATCACGCAGATAATAAGCGATATCCTTAATAACATTGCTAATCCATTTATCACTCGGAATTATTGTGGGACTAGTTTCTGAAACCTTTTGTACGGCGTCAATTATATTGCTATTATTGGTGTCGCCTTCGACAATATTTGAAGCAGTTATTAAATGCGAAATCAAATTGTAGATGACGATCATTGAAAATATCATAGTTACACATATTGTGGTAACTATGGCGCATGATTTAATCAATGTCAATCTTTTAATTTACAATATTGCTATTCCACTGTCATAGAAATGATTAATGAGGAGCTTTTTATAAGGAGTATCAACATAAGAACCAAGTACTTATCTGTAGAAATGTGAGCCAAAAAATGTATTTCTACAGATAAGTTTTTGACGCTGAGTTTACTCTAAATAATTCCAGACAACACTTAATAGGTTAAATACTAAATAGTTATAGTATTTTCTTAGATTTAGTTTAGGTTTTATTTGGATAACCCATTTTATGGGGACATTTCAAATGACTAAAATGAATTATAAACTAGATAATAATGATCATGTCATGTTTACTTGCCCATTTTCTGAAAATTTTAGAATAACAGATCAAGGTACTATTATCCTACGCGCAGCACCTTACGAACGCAGTGAGATTTTCTTTGTTTTCCAATTAGGAGTGAATCATATTAGAATATAATATTATGGATATTTTAGTGAACTTTTTATTAGACTAAACAGTTAATTTAAAACTACGTATTTATTACTCCTAGTCTGAAGAAAGAGGTAAAGAAGAATATGCCGCAACGGAAAAATCTCAAGACACCCGTATAGCCAGATCTGCTGGCAACAGCTTGGACAAATTAGCGGGACCCAATGCGAGTGTTGACCCGGATGGTAAGTTGGCTTTTACTATTAGTACAATTTCACACACACGCACAAACAGACATACGCACACACACACACACTAATACGCACGCACAGCCACACTAATACGCACACACACACACGAAAACGCACACACACACGCGCACGCGCACACCAATTCCAACAAATATCTTGATTGCTTTGGCCAAAACCTTATTATTTTTTCAATACACCCAAATAATGCCCTTCAACGGAATGTTAGGCAATAATAGTAAATATTGAAACATTGCTATTCGAAGTATCAGGCACTCCAAATTTTATATAAATTACTTTAAAAGCAATTGCGAACATATAAGTATGTGCAATGTACATGTTTCACTATCCTTTTTTTATCATATATAACAAATTTAATAACAAAGTTTTCTTTGTGTTCTAATTAAATGCATAGAACATGAAGAATGTTCTGGAAGCTCGGACGGTGCGGACGGCAGCCGGGAAGAGAGAGGCGTGTACGCAGCTCCGTGGTGGTGCGGAAACTGGATCATGCTCTCAGAAACAGACGACCACTGGACGAGAATTCCACCAGGTATTTCTGTTGCAATTCGTACGTCAGAAAGACATATTTTAAAACACTGCGGATTCATTGAGACTATAAATAATGATGATGATGATAAATGCTTGCAAACATTCTATGTAAAGTGAGGAAGTTTATGTAATTTTGTTATAATAATTTCTTATTAATCTGATTTGCTTAACATAGGTAATTAATTCGTCAATAACACCATATACAAAAGAATTAATTTCTATTATTATATTGAAGGCTCTTGTAAGTTTTCAACTTATTCTTAGTGGCTTAATGGTGATAGAAATACAAATGAGAGATACTTGATAATGAGTAACAATAAGTATCGTGAACTGTCATATTAGACGCTTTTACTATGGCTCTATACGCTCTAGCCATAGATTAACGTAACGTAGTTCGCAAATCAATTACCAGTAACACATAAAAAAAAAAATGTACATATTCTATAACAGCCGTAAAGCGAATGTACGATTCGTTCCGTTTCTCTGTAACGCATTGGAAAAAGAATTAACAATAATTAGCTCAAAACGCAACTTCAAAGGTGACAAAAATCAAAATGAAACTTTATGTATCATTCTGACCAGATATAATAGACATATCGGAGACTGCGCGGGAAGACCCAACAGAGTCTGAGACGGAGTTTAATAAACGGTACGTCGCGCTAACACACCGTTTGGTACATCGACGGGCCTGCATCGAGTTGAATAGACGACAAGCAGACAATAGTTTTGGTAAGTGTATCAATATTTCATATAAATAACAATTAAGCAAGTGTTTCGACGCATAAAACTGATATACACAAATGATTATACCTATGTATGACTCGTATATGCGCCGGCTTAACTCGCGTACGTTTTTCGAGGTGCATGTTTCGCTCGCTTCAATCGGCGGGAATTCATAATGACCCTCGTACAGGTACGAAATTAGTCGGGCCACCCCGAAAAATGTACGTGAGTGAAGCCGGTATAACCTGTATACACCATTGTATCACATACATCATCAGCCTATCTCAGTCCACTGCTAAACATAGACCTTCCCAAAGAGCGCCAGACGCCCTGTACTCGGCTTCCCACGTCCAGTTTCTGCTTGCAGCCTTTGTACATATAATTTGTTTTATATTTCGACGATTCAACTTTAGTGATCAGATGCTTATTAACAAATAGTTACCAAAACTTAATAGATTGAATAAGCTTAACAAAGCAAATAACAGTATTGGTAATTGGTCAAATACCAACACGGATTTTAAACGAGCCAAAAATAATCCAACCGTTATATGTTGGTATAAAAATTGTGCTACGGATCAAATACATAATAATAATTTACCAATAACTGCGTAGTGTATGCGTAGAAGTCTATAAAGCATTAGACTACCGCGTAAACCAGACCCTAACCGCATTGGTTTTGCTTAGTGTTATACGCGTGTGCGTATGAAAACAGATCCGTGAAACATGCACAACATAATAGGTAACTATAATTGATCTTACGTGAAGAATGTGCTTTTTTAAATAACTTAGCTCCTGAAAAGATTCAGTTGAAATCAGAAGATAGTGTTATGTCAGTTACTAAATACATTTATTAATATATATATATATATATATATGTATGTATGTATATATTTAAAATGTCTTCAACTTCCCACTCATAAACTTTTATACCACAGACAAAGCTGCAATTACTTTTAAATTCTACTAGATTAAAAAAATAAATTTATCTCTCATATCTTTGGTTAAAATCGATTGCCAAAGTCAAAGCGTAAGATTGCCTATAATTATTTAATATTATGCAGTTTACACACTTCGTTTTCACATCCGAAATCCGATTTCAATTTTAATATTTAATCTATACAAATAAAATTGGAGTGTGTGTTTGTAATATTAAAATAGCCGCTTTTCACTAAATTCATATGTATCTGTATGCACGGTACATATACCAAAATAACATTTTTTACACTTTTTGTCAATCTGTCTGTCAGTTTGTTCCGGCTAATCTCTGAAACGACTGGGCCGATTTTGACAGGACTTTCACTGCCAGAAAGCTGATGTAATAAGGAGTAACTTAGGCTATTTTATTTTTAAAAAAGTTTTGACTCCCATGCGAACGAATTCGCAGGTATAGCTAGTGTGTACTAAAATCATCCGCCGATTTCTGGCTTTTCTTTCACTGTTAGCTTCGTTAATGTTTAAAAGCTTTGCTGAAAATAGTAATTAATTAAAGTTTTTTTGCCATTAGACTCAATAGTAATTTAATTGAAAAAAATCATATTTTCCGCCCCGATATACCTACATTCAAAACATTGGAACACCATGAAATATAATAAAAGATTAGGTCTCAAGCCTCCAGTTAATCTTTCACTGTAAATAAAGGAATTAAAATTGACTACTATCTACGTATCTTAAAATGTGACCGTGCTAGTGAACGTTGGAAGTGGTCTTAATCATTGCTCGAAGATATTTTTTTCATTTGAGGGTTACGTCATAATCATTTACACACGTGCGATAACCGCTCCACTTCTGAACAGTGACGTACGGTACTATTTCTGCCACTCTCACTCTCCATTTAAATAGCGTCACCTATTATTTTCGGAACGGCTCCCGAATTCTTTCGGTTATCTGTAGTTATTGGCACAGGAATAATTGTTGATCATGACGTCACGACCCTTTACCAATGACGTTGTTATGGAAGTAGTCCAAATTCCCGATTTTTCTCACCAGAAAATTTAAAATTTTATGACCCATAGACGCCATCTCATTAACAATGATAGGATTGGGAATAAAGTCTACATGTATCGTATAGTAGGGTAAAGGTTGGGACGATTTGACACGTTTTTAACACTGACCGATTTGAAACGAACTAATTTTAATTTCGCTTAGATAGCCAACGGTACATGTCAATTGTCAGTTGTTGCAGACGCGCGTTTGAGACCAGACGGCGGTCGGTATTTCGTTCAACGTTCGACTTAGATGTAGTACATTTATCGATCCGACATAGTCCGTATGTTCAGAGGATTCGTTGTTTATGGATACTGTAATTTTGGAATCGTAATTTAGGAATTTTCGGTGCGATACAAAATTGATGATACAGAAGTTCAAAATTTCGCCGGTGGTATTTATTTCGAAAAATGGGTCATACTTGTAAGTATTTATCTTTGCTATACTTATGTTTGTTGTATATCATTTAAAGTTTTATTTTATTTGTTATTATTGTTCATTGCACAATTATTTTACTATTTTATACAGCATTTGTATAATTTTTTTCATTTTCACATTTTAGTTCGCCAGGTGTTAAATAACCCGAATGGGTGTCTTAGACAGAAATTGGAGGAGATTTTCAAATTGATGCTGGTATTGTGGTGTCGGCAATGTCAAGTTAATAGGCTTGTAGCTTTGGAGCCTTGCGGTAATTTACTTTTTTACTAAAGTTATCTTATAGGAAGCTCTTTTAATAGTAACAATATTTTTAATATCCCTTGGCTAGTCCTAGCTTATCCTAATTCCCTAGCAAAGATTTTAATAAAATAATATCATGTGTGAATCACTCAATCAATCAACTCACTTCTTAATTACACTTTATAGGTTCACAAATATATAAATAAACGCCGCGATTTTCATATCTTAAGAAAAATTGAATGTATTTAATCTTGTCTTGAGTTTTTATTTGATTACGAACATAGTGAATTAAGCAATATTTTAATTTTATCTGTTCGGTCAATAATCTAAGAAGATTACGCAAAATAAAGAATTAGTAGAATAAATAAAATAAATACGAAAAAACATATTACGTTACCATTCATTTAGTTCTCCATTAGGTTCGTGTACGTGTAGTATATTACCTACACGACAACATAACGAGATAATGAATGAAAGTTTGATGTTAAGAATTTTGGACGTTCGCCAAAATATTTGGCGAAAATCATATGGCAGACTATTGTATCCGTTTCGGGAATTTCAAGTGCCCGATGTGTGTCATGGCCAAACACATTCTTCGAATTTATGACTGCTCTATGGGTGTTCCATTAAGATAAAAGTACGAATTACAGACTTATCTTTGACATTACCATCTAAATATTATTGAAAGGCTCGTATTATCTTATCTGTTAGGAAATTGCTTGATTACTTTTCTATTTTATTGTAAATATTGTATTATAACGTGCTTCACGATTTTATACGTGAAGAATTATTATTATTGTATCAAGTAAATTTATGTTCGTCGAAAATTATTTATTCATAACATTACACAAAAATTAAGAGACCTCACGAAAATTTCAAGGCCGGACGTGCACATTTTTTTTCTCTAATTAAGACAAAGTTATTGGCTTAAGTTGTGATGTTTAAATGTAATCCGCATTTACCTACTAATAAAAATTTGTTGCTAGACAAATTAGTGAGCTCGAAATCCAGAAATACTTCGCTGTGGTGATTCATACGTTTTCATGCGTTTTTTTTATTTCAATATCTCTTCACAAGAAATAGTATGATTGCACAATGTTATTAATACCGGTTTATTTACTAAATGTTTTGCGTTAAATTCTTCAATTTAAATTAATGAATTAAATTCGTACAACTTGTGAATTCGAAATGTACCTACGTTAAGCGTGGACATTATTAAAAATGCGATTGTAAAGGCCTGCGAACACCAACATAATTTTCAACATATGGAAATTAATTTAAAAAAGTCATTCGTGAAAGAAATAACTTGGTTAAAGATCTTTACACCAACTGAGTGAAGAATATTATTATTATCATCATCATCATATTCATCATCATCATCATCATCATCATCATCCGCCTATCCCAGTCCACTGCTGAACATAGGCCTCCCCAAAAGGGGGTTTATGCCCATAATCTCCACGCTGGGATATATATATGTATTATCAAATAAACTAATTCCTTACTCTTCAAAGTCTTCCCATCAAATTCCATTGACGAGTTCGATACTCCAGCTATTGGATTTTATAAATTATCTGATCCCCTGTCTGCATCTTCACCGCGGATGAACGAATCAGTTATTATTATTATTAATTTTCTGTGGTTACAAGTTGGTCTCTGAGCCTCGATACATACCGCAAATCATGTAAATATAATAAAAAATAAAGCTACCGTACTGTAATTCGTTTACACTGAATATTTTAAAATGTACTGCTACTTACGTTAAAACCTACTACTAATTAGGACTACTGTCTTAATTTTTTTATTCTATTTCTAACTTGCGTTCGTTTATTTTATTATTATCAACTGACCGTTTGTAATTATCAGTACAAATCATCTGATTATCTGCGGATTCTGTTAGTTACTACTAATAAAGTTTATATTTCATATCGAGTAAAGTTAAATTTCATAAATCTACTTGTGTGACCGAATCCCATACAAATGTATGAGCTTATAAAATTTGGCTGCGAATATCGGCTGATTCTATTTGACTACAAATAGTATGAGCCGGTATATTATTACATACAATTACACATATATATTGCATAGTAAATAAAAAAAAGTTCAACATTAAAGACATTTTACAATAATATAAAGGAAGGACCTTCGATTTATCTCACGCCATGTATTATAGTTTCTATGCGTTTTCCATTTTAAGGGTGTGTTTTTGTGTTGCATAGAAAGCGACAAAACAGTGGTTGTGAGACGCGGCAACGAGGAGTTCGGCTTCAGGATCCACGGCAGCAAGCCTGTCGTGGTCTCCGCCATCGAGCCCGACACACCTGCCGAGACTTCCGGCTTGGAAGTCGGAGATATCGTGATAGCTGTTAATGGTAAAAAAAATGATAATACTAATCTAAAATCATTATAATAATATCAATAAGATATATTAGTGTGTTATATAAAAATAAATTAGTCGTATATAATATTGATGGTTGCGAATAATATATTCTGAATAAGTCGGTCACTTTTTTATCATCATTCTCTCAATTATTTATTCTCTTCCAGTCTGGTAATATATACATACATATAAATAATGTATAGCTACATGTATTTTTGTAATGGCCAGTTTCGTTAAATCATGAGATAATGTATGAGGTACATTTCTAAATAAATAAGACCATAGTGTCATCATAAATTTTACTTCATTCATCCCATATCGGGTATCTATAGTTATTGCATTAATTAAAGAGACCTATTTTTATTTCAGGGATCAACGTCTTAGATAAAACTCATTCAGAAGTGGTGAAGATAGCCCATTCTGGATCAGAAATATTGGAGTTAGATGTAAGTACATATCAATTTATTTTTTAGTGTACATAAATTACTGACGATATACGCAAAGTGGCTGGCAGTGGTTGGATACGAAGAGCTGATAAATTACTATTAACTTCCAAGTTTTGAAGTAAATTAATTTGATAAGAATTACGCTCTTTTTACGGTTCTTAACAATAATGAAAAAAACATAAATGTTTTAATCACGTAATTGAAAAAAGGATTATTCATTAATTTGTTATTCTTAATTAAGAATATTTATCGTTTAAGCCCGGTTTATTTTATCGGTTTAAATACAACTATTTGTATTCTTCTACCAGGTGGCCAGAACGTGTGAGGCGGTGGCGTCGCTCGCGCACGAGAGCGGACCTGCAGCGCTGTACTCCGGGTACCTGTGGCGAGCGGCGCCGCTCCGGCCTCATCACCCACCGAGGTGGACGAGGCGATGGTTCGTGTTGAAGAAGGACAACTGCCTTTACTATTACAAAACAGATTCGGTTAGTTCAATACCACATATAGTTAGTTACAAGCTTTAAAAAAAATCATTTTAATTATGCCGGAAAGAAATCAATTTAACAAAGCAAATTCACGGAATGTCCTATTTGTGCTAAAACTTTTATTCAACCTTCACATAATAAATTTAATTTATTTTTTGATTACATCTATCCTGATAATTTAAAAATAAAATTGTTAATATTTAACTTTCGGACACTCTATTATTACGAATTGAATCAAAACCGGTGTATAATCGGTACAAGATTTTACAGTTTACATTATTAATTAGTCTTAACGCCTTGCTATCACTGATCGTTCCAGAGTATTCACCCAGTGGGAGCACTCATGCTGGTAAATTACCAGTT
>DWEC01000477.1:0-16958 GCA_018245735.1 Microceris miodesmiata
TCTGGATCTGTGCCTGATGGATAGCACAGGCTCACCACCTATTCCATGGGACGTAAAGGTAACTAGTGATACGTGGGGGTATACTAAACTTCTTTGCCCACTCCTTCGGAGATTACAAGCGTGATGTTACGTCTTTAGGCTTATATAATACAATTTACATCGAAATCCTTATTAGGCGCGAAGATTAGAATTAACAGTCTTGAATACATATAACTTTAGTTCTAAAGGGAACCGGAGGTTGAAATTTCGCTGTGCGTGTCCCACATTATTATCCTTATTTAGAGGAACTATTATTTCATAAAAAAAAAAAACAAAAACAATCAAATCATTATTATAGTTCGTAGTAGCGTGGAGCAGGATACTACACGATTAGTACAAATAGAGTAATGTAAATTAATAAATTAATATTAATAAATACTGCCAAGTAGTCTTATTAACGACTAGTTCTAACTTGACTAACGGACACTAATTAGTTCTATTAACTGACATTTATAGTTAATTCACATAATTGTGTTTGAAATTGATTTCAAGTATTCACTCCTGACGCCACTTATAACTGTTATTTGCTTGTTTACAATTCGTAATAATAATATTAATAACCTTAATTTTCCATGGTGGTTGGTTATTTGCCCCCCTCTTTTTTAATTTCCGGCAAATTTTAATACTACAATATTATAAATGGTCCGTGAGCGACGATAAAAAATATATTATTACTAAATTTGAATGCCTGCAATTCAAATTATGTTAGTATATTTTCTTGATATTATTAATGAGCAGTACAAGTAATTAGTGTATTAAATGGATCAATGAATATGATGACTTCAGTGATTATAGAAAAGGTAAAAGAAATTTGTCTCTACAACGATATTCTCTTGAAAATCGAAACGTTTTGTATAACCCAGAAAAATATTACAAATTTATTTTGGCGAACCAGAATAAGAACTTATCTGTTATATAGTTCTTTAAAAACGAATGAATTACATTATCTACGAACCTGAATGTTATAAGGTTCTAGTACTTTCGATTACAATAACTACACATATATTTGTATACACAGACTGTATTATGTTCATTGACTATGTACTCGTATTTCTATAGATTTCTCTTCTAACATATTCATATAGAGACTATTGAAAGCCCAGTTTGTTATACGAGTAGATAGAGCTTTTAGAAACCAACGTCTATATACTACTATCGATATACTAAACCCCAAATCGTATTCTCGATGCTCCGGGCATCTATTTAAAGATCGTATCAGCCACACAGAGGCACATCCATTTCATTTAACATTGTAATGAGCCTCATACCCGCTCAGATAATACAGACGACATGATATATGAGTGGCCGATGATTTATTATAACAAATTATCTTCTTTTTTTAACACAACTGCGTTCAAATCTGTAAATGTAAATAGAGTGTCGGAGTTTTGATTTAATAATAGTGATGTGGTCGGGTGATATCGGAATATGAACATCACAGAATCAATTTGAGTGATGCGTTTTTTCGTATAACGTAATGTAATTTTTGACCGTTTGTTTTTTCTATTTTTGCTGCTATCGCATCGAGTTGTTTTTGTTTGAATAATTAACCTTTGAACGGTCATTTTTTGTGTATAATTATTCATAAACCATTATTAAAATTATTATACAATTATTTTTAACTGGTTTTTGCTCGGATTTTGTTATAGGTGTTCAATATTGTATTGTACATATGTCACATTCACTGCCTCGACTCAATTGTTTGGCTTTACCACTCAGGACTAAATGAAAAAAATACGAAAATGATTAAAAAAATATGTTCTTCCTAAATTGTCTTTTACATTAAATCGTAATATATTCGTTACTTGGTACAACGTTAAATTTATTTCAAAGCAAAGCATGTATTAATAAAAAGTGGCACGAAGCAAAAACCTTCCTAAACATTTCTAGTGATTGAAATTCAGGTAAATGTTACGCCTAAACGCGGCGACAAGCGAACAGTTATTCGGTTTCAGAGCAGTCTTCCAGCCACTTATTAAGAAAAGGCGGGGAAGGCTAATTTGTTTGAGATTTCTTCGCGTGCCCAAAGCGTTACTCGCCAGTAATGAGTTTACCGGAAAATTATACCGTACAATTAGTGCTGTCCGGTATAAATGGACATTAATACAACGGTGAGCGATGAGACGCCGCGGGCATCTGTCATTTCTAACGACCAGTCTACCAAAGCCCTCCGCGTCCATATTCGGTCGATCTTACAGCAAATTTCCACGTGTCTCCTTAAACTGGCTGTATAATCTCTAAAGCCTATTAATTTGCGTTGTTAAAATGATTGACACATTCAATTAGCGAGGTGACCGACGGACCTCCCAACTTGGTTCGTAAATATTAACAAAACCGTTTTGATTTGATCCGTGTACCGTCAAAATTGGTCGCGTTCGTTACATATTTATTTGTAAATATAGGCTTCGGAGGAGCTCAAGTTAGGCTGGTCCGTTCGGGAGGTAGGTCGGGCCGCGGTTCAAATGTTGTTTTCTGCAATTACTAAAGAAATAGCGTGTCTTTGGTTTAATAGGCCTTTCAGCGTTGCTTTGGCTGTGATTGAGTGAAGACCGTTCTCGTACCGCGGAACCTTTTGGCCTGAACTTTAATTAGAAATGTCACGGTTACGGCTGCTATGGAGATAATTAATATGACCTCGTGGCATTGGCTCTGTACGCAAGCTAATCGGCTGAACAATATTGGATCGATAGGTAGGTATAATCAATGTTAATTTTTTAACATTGAATACCACTTACCCATTGAATATACCATTATTTCTTTCACCATTGAAAGAAAACATCATTAAGAAATCTTAGAGTGTAGAAGCGCGGATTGTATTAGAACTGTATGTCAACTGCCTCATTGTTTCGCATTTTCAATGCGGTTCTACTAATCGCACTAAAACTCTACCAAAACTGCAATTTTTGCTGTTGAACAGATCTGACATTTCTAATGCAGTCTATGTGTAGAGTCATTTACAGTTCTCTGCAAAGGCATGTGAAATCTATTAATATAGTTTTAACATTCGACGACCAACAATAATATTGACAAGACACATAACAAAGTAGTGTCTACATTTTAAAAAATATGTTAAAGAAAATAAAGCTGAAGCCAGATTGGCAGCTTGATAAATTAAATAAATAGGTCCTAGCTAGCTTTGACATTAAACGTGAAGCTTTGGCTGCAATAAGTCAGGAAATTAATTAGGAGAAAAAGAAGTCCCGAGAATTAAAATAAAAAGAAATAACCTGTTCAGTCTATTCATTCCGCTACTGGTCTATTAAACCTTTTTTGATCACCTAAGTTTACTTTAGAACACAAAATGTTAAAGTAAGCTACATTTTCAATGCAATTTAAAATGTTTTTTTTTTTCTGCATTGCGCCAAAATTTTTAGATCACGTATTTCAATAAAAACTTTCAGCGAGTTTAAAGGAACGTGAACACCTAACAATGCAGTGAGTTTACTAAGTACAGTTAAACAAATTAAGATACGTGGCCGATCAGTGTGGGTAACGATTATTTTGCAACATTGTAGACCAGTCCTGAGCATTTAATTATTTAATTACGATTTTTATAATTACATGTTTCATATAGCTATATGTACTTTATAATGTACCGCCGAATACATATATTGTTATTCAACTTAAGCTATATACATTACATACTTTTTATACTAATCCATCGAATCAATAACCGAATGAATGAGTTATTTAGAAAATTTTATATAACGATGATTACATTAATCTATAAAAAATGTACCTCGATACTATGTACAAGTCCATTCGTTAAGATAAATGAACAGATAAAATACTATTCTTTGTATTGTACTCGTACATATATTTAAGTACTTCATTTTAAAATTATAAACCTATTTTGAAAGCACATAATTATATGTATGAAAGATGTATACTAGTAATACACAACACAACAACAACAAACTAACACAACAAATAATAGTAATCCTAACTCACAAGAGGGTGATATTTAACATCACTGTCAAATTTTCAGGCTTATGAAACACAAGTTTATTATATACTAAGACAATAGTCCTATGTTAAGATATATCAATCATGTCCACCCTCACCGTAAATAAATAAGAAATCACGACAAAGAACGTTGTCCGCTCCAAAAAACGTAATTGTGCCGAGACATCTGTATTAAAAGCCATTAAATTAGATCATGACACTCATGACTTTCGTCCATTTTATGTTTAGTTTTTTTAATTGTTTTTTCTTTATTTCCCGCGACAAAGAACTCGTGTGGCGACTAATCTAACAGCCAGCACGCTTGTAATGAAGTTGTTCCCCGTAACTTAGTCGTACTATGTTAACTAACGGTTTTTATTCCTATATGAATTAGGCTCCGCTCATAATAGCAATAGATATTTGCGGACGCGCCACAGACTATAAAATCATAGACAATTACAGTTTTAATTTTAATTGATATAATTTCTGTATCGTGTATCCGAAATAGAAAAATTCTAATACAGCAATGATTTGACTATCGTTTTATAATGTTTTAGCACATATTTTAACGCAGTAACGTTGATTGGATGACGTCACACTATTGCAATATAGTGACGAAATACGGAGTCGATCGGATAAATTTACTTAAAGTCTGATTAGTAAGGATAAGATTAGTGTAATTCTCAATATTCTTAACGTTATCATTAATATTGATCGATTATTATAAGAGAAATAATGTTAATTAAGATGGAATTCTGTTCAAACTCAACACTGGACGATTGCTCTATACAAAGAGAGTGTGTACAGTAACTTGCAGTTTATACTTACTAATAACATATCGGAGGGAGAATCTCAGCGGGTGTAGATTGACTGACCATGACAAAGCTCCAAGTAAAATAGGGCTGTGTGAATTGTTTCTGACTAGCTAGTACTCCATATTGTTTTTTTAAATTCTCACACAGAACACATTTACGAAAAAAATTTAAGATGGATTATTTACATACATATGTATGAAATATTCATCAATTAATCAAATTATGCTTATTTAAGTAATTTACAACGGAATTCAATTCCTCCATTAACATTTTCCAATGAAATATATTCTATGAAATACTTTATCAACGGTTTTGTTAAGCAATGGTCATAGTTAATTAATTCTTGGATTTGTGACAACCCTAATTAAAACGCTTGCGAACCATTGCATCAATGCTCACTATATTTATATTTCATTTAAATTTTGCTATTAAACTTTTAAACGGTTTCACGATGCTTGCCTTCTATAAGTTTCGTTACAACTTATACGTCCTCGTACAATAAAATACACATTTAATGAAAACTATGAATAAGACGGAAATGTACCAGTTTGGGTACTTATATTAAAGGTTTTGACTGCTTTTTTATCACAGCCAGACCAGGCCTTCTGTGATAAATAATAAAATATCTTGAGCCATCTCTAACATAGTCATTTGTTCCCGAAATTCGCAGAGCCTGTGTTATGATCACTTGATAGCTGGTAGACTACATATATATATGTATATGACTACATATATATATATGTGTATACATGTATATTTGACAGAACATTTTAGATCCTGAGGGAGAACAAATATCTTTGCTCATCACACAAATATTTGTGACAAGTACGAATCGAACCCACGTCTTCCCTGCCACTCCTTCCTTCATCAGTCAACGTCACCAATGGTCGGGGCAACGCCCCAGTCTAATTCTGAAGAGAAATATTAATTAAATTATTAAAATTATCCATCTAACATAATTATTACTAATGTTACTTAAATTATAAAATACATATTATTCCTATGGCATAACAATAGTAAGAAACGAATTTAAAATAAGTTTCATGGTATATACCAGTACATGGTAGCAGTACATGGTATCTAAACAATGGAATAGTGAAATCCTGGTCTAATATTTCTGACGTCGTTGTTGCCTCTATTAGGATATGCGGTTCGGACAATGAAATAGACACAAAATGATGACTAAAATGCGAGTTTTCAAAATATCGAGTTAAACCGAATTACTATAGTAAGTAAGAATTGTGCAATATATAATAACAAGAAGTCAACAGATACAAACATGACACAGATTCGTACTACTGCACTAGTCTGTCAGATGTTTGTTATGAAACTTAAGTGATTACCCACATTCCCCCATTTCGTAATACTGATAGAGAAGGTCCAACGCTTTAAACCACTGCTTATATTGCTAATGGTCTCAACAGACACGTCCTGGTGGAGAGGAGACTTATTTTTATGTATTGTGAACGATATCACAGCAAGACATAAAATTAACTTTGCAACTCAATGGCAAAGAATAGGCAGTACCTACCTACTGCAGAAAGGCGAATTCTATGTTTGGTGAGTTATCATTATTTAAGCGTTACAGCCCATTGTTTACATTCACTGTGATTATATGTGTTGCAAACTGTCTCATGGGTTGTAAAAAATCAAGAGTGTCCAGTCTCTTCCAAAAGGAGTGACCCTTATCTCCATAATAAGTATGATTTGAACAGTACCTACACCTTCTGAGTCTTTTAAAGGTAACTTATGTCAAATAAAAAACAACATATCGATTGTAGCCAGTACAATTAACTATTTAATCAAAAAATATGAAAATAAATATATAATCAAAGTTCCGAGAAGTTATAGCCTACCGTAGTACCGTTTATACTCTTTGCATTTATTGTTACAGTGTTGCGCTGCGAGGTAAATAAGAAGATACATGATAAAGAGAGCGATGAATGTAGAGAAGAACAAGCCTCTAAGGATGGGGATACTTAGCACTCGATGCTCTCTACCCACCCCGTAAAGGACCTGGCATGATAATATAATAATAGCATTAATTTATGGCACGTATAAATCGCTTTATAATCTATGACGATATGCACCTCAAGTGAACCTGAATGATTGAATGCGGGAGCAAATTACAGGCTATGAGAGCATGGACACCTTATTACCGCTCCGAACTGTTAAAGCAATTTAGCTGACATTTAAATAATTCGCTCCCAATGGGGGCAGGTAATGGCGGTTTACTTAATGTTAGCCCCATTACGCTCGTAGGGCTTATTTCTGCCGCGACTTTGTTCTTCGTACGTCATACCCAATGGTGGTTAAACACCTTGTGTTGTCATAGCTGGCTGTTGTAGAAAATTAAATGGACATGTCATACAGTATTTGTGTTGTTAGAACAGCTGTAATAAATCTATGCAAAATGTATTTGTGTTTTAGAATAAAATTTAAAATACATTATTCTGATGTAGCACATTAAAGGCAAGTAGCATATAATAATAACGACCAGCTTTGTGGAAGACAGAAATAGTGGGAAATTGGCAAGATGCAAATAACGAAAAGAGAGGAGAGTTATGAGAAAAAAGAAAAAGTGTGTATTCATGACATTAAACAATGAGTTAAAACAGTGTCAACGATTTAAAACTTTGGAACGTAACATCAAATGATAAATCAATCAATCACTCATTCAATCAAATCATCAATTTGAAAATTTGGAAATGAGGAAGATTCGGTTATTCCATAAGAGCGTATAGACAGATCAGTTTGGAAAAAAACAAGAAATTACAAAATTGTAAGCAAGGTTAAATTAGCATACTTACAATTTTATAGCGATCCTTGATTGGTTTAAAAAAAATATTGATTAATGAAATCGCTTGTGGACTGGGCCACGATTTCTGTTGACGAAACAAGATTTCTGTCCACGAAAATGAAGCTCTAATTCTAATTAGGGACTTATATAATGCAAACATTTCTTCTGAGCACCAGAAGGACATGCAGCTATAGTGGTTTCCATGACCAACACTCCGTAAAGACATCTACCAGCTGTAAATAAAACTGTCATTTAACCATAATCAAGCCTGTGTAAAAAGTAAAAAAACGCACTTTTAATGAGAAATAAATGATTAAACAGGCGTACCCAGAGTCGGTCGATTACGCTGCCATTTAAGATCAGACCAAGTCTCTATATACAGCCGGGGATGTACCAACCATCCCGCCCTGGTGGAACTCTACCTGCGTTACTTATGAAAATTCTTCATTAATTGTACATTAGTCTTAATTAGTTCCGAGACTTGTTTCTATTGAATGCTGTTCAGGCTTAATAAAAAGTAGTCGAGATAACGAAGAGGGAAAAAACATGTATAAACAACATGGGTGGACGTGAATGAGTCTGACATGAACATTACCTGTGTTTATCGAACATTGTATGTGTTAATTTTATTATCTATGAACACTTTAATGTTCGTGTGAAATATTGCCATATGACAACTATTTCTTATGGTGTTATCGTTATTTTACATAATCGCCTTGCTTATAGTTCAGAACATGTTCTTTAAACACCTATGTATTGTTTTTGCGTCCATTTCTTTTAATTCTCTTGAAATTGAAATTTTGAAATCCTGTTCCAGTCAGCATTTCGGTAGGCACGTTGTAGTAAGCGTTATTCGGAAATACCTAACTATTCATATTTATGCATATCTAACTACTAATATTACAGTAAATATGTACCATGCGACACAGGAACAGCGTAATGCAACACTAACGAAACAATCTACGGTTCACGACAAAAATTGAGACGTTACATTCCGGACGTACAACATTTTAACATATGATCGATCTCACAAAACGCAAAACAAAACGTATGCAACAAATTTAGCATCAATTACAAGCGTCCCCCGAACATTAGCGAGCGGGCTCGGTCCGGACTAATGACAGGTAGGAACATGTTATGACGCAATTATGGCGGACAGCACACGGTAGTACCAATCCGGTAGTTAATTGTGCCAAATTGTTTAATGGCGATGGCGGGAATACGTGTAATGGCCGCCGCGGGCCACGTCTCAGAGTCCTGTTGTGTCCCAATATCTACTGTCGGAAACCCGGAGATCAATGGGAACTCTGTAGGTTTTTAAATCTTATATTCATTTTACATGTAGGAATCTCTTCGATTTTGCTTGATATGTTGGTTATACATTTTGGTAATTGATTTTTGGATTAAATAAATTACCTTTATTTATATATTTTTTAAATTATAAATTTAATTTGACTAAGAACTTATGTACAAATTTATGAAATATTATACATGAAATGGGATAGAATACATGTATGTACTTGTTAAGAGACAAATGTGTAAGAAAAACATCTCATCTACATTGTCTAAGTCTCGCATTATTATATATGTATTATACTCACCCTACACCAAATATTAAATAATTACACGGTAATATTCAGTTTTGTTGTGATTGACAAACCTTTAGGAAAACGTATTGAGGTGTGATCAAATCGTAATATATTAAACATATAATGTACTTATATACAACTGTGGTCACAAATTAGTAATATAAAAAATCAAGGCAGAGAATAATTAACCGATTTTGTGTTTTCCCTATGATTATATTTTTTTTCGAAGAGTTATAATAATTTGCGTTTATAACAGTTTTTGGGACAAACATAGCACCTTTTTAATCAGCCAGTATATGAATCACATTAAAGAGTTCAGTACAAAAAATGAAACGATAAACAATAATTTGTTTATCGCCTCCTGAAGCCACGAAACATAAAATACAGACTTTACATTTGATTCCCTTTTCTGCTAATTCGACTAATAATAAAATACTAAACTGTTTTCGCTAATTCTCCGAAGGCTTTTGACCTTCCTAAGGTACTTAAATTATAATTTACGCATCTTAGCTAAAACATTGTATGAAAAACCTTTCGGCGATCCACTAGTTAGCAGACGCCCATTTCAAGACCGAAGTAATCGTGAAGAGTCGCTTACGATCTGAGAAAATTGAATAGTGCTTCATTCGCATTGTGTGCAACAGACTGCATATCAAACAGACAGCGAGGAATATAACTAGCAAATCTTACATAGACTTGGATTTGGTTTATACAATGTTTGGTGCAGTTAGTCATACATCGCACACATCACCCTGTTTGAGTCTACTGCTGAATACAAGCTTTCAATACTGAAAGACGTTTTACCCCATACACAGAATAAAGATGATATTGGGTATCTGAGGTATCAAAGTATTGTCTAACTGCTCAGCTTCTGTTGGGTTCATCAAAATCTTTAAAATGATTTCCCACTAAATTAACTAGGGCAGTGGTTCCCAAAGTGGGAAATAACGTCTCCTTGTAGATGCTGGATGATTTCCTGGGGCGGTTAAAGATAAACTACTTTACGGTTCCTCTAGAAGCATAAAACGTCGAAATAGTCCAAAGAACTCGTTTCATCGAGCGTAAGAACCCTAGTGAAAATGGTTATCTAACTCAGGGACGTTAATTTATAATTAATCGAAATGTAGAATGAAAGTAGCCTTTCCCATTACTATTTGTCTGTTCGAAATTTATTATTTTCTGTCGCTAATATTGCACACACGCACACGCAATGACACGCTGATCTGATCAGCAGCGCTTTATACCCACATCAGAGAATTAAGTGAATACCGAGAGATGTTTAAAATAAAAATTAGGTGATTTATCGACACAATATTTTTTTTCATTTTACTAAATTAATAATTTATATTTCATCAAAAATTATATAACCATTATGAGTCGTGCACTTTTGGATTCCCCAAACATTTCCTAAATTCTTTGCGTGTAGAACCCAGCGGGCCCTGCTGCTGCTGTGCATGATAAAGTACCTTTGCATCTTTAAAATATGTAAATACAATTGTATTGATAAAACTTAAACAGTTTAGTTGGCGCTCCATTTTATTTTTTCACCAGGGCCTTTAGTTACTTAGCTACTCCACTGTCTGCAATTGTCGTTAAAGTTGTTATTGCTTTTATATATACGTACGTACGTACGTACATGCAAACCCCAGTAATCATTTAAAATACGTGTGCTAGCATCTTTCTTATATAATTCTGTGTAAATTTAAATATATTGATAACGTAGCTACATAAATACCAATACATTACGAAAAATAACAATGTACTTAATGTGTGGCTAAATGTATATACATATGTGTATGTAAGTACAAATATATAAATAGGTAGGTACGTTCATACAACTATCTCTTCTATTTAACACTAGCTCTATGGTCACGAACGTTATTTTAACCTTTCATTATGACATTATACTACAACGAAACGCGTGAAACGAATCGCTAAATCCCACTGTGAACAAATTGATATCTCTGCGTTAATCGACCGTTTCTCGCGGTTCCACGAGTTTAAGTCGTGTAAATGCGAAAATGGAACAAAAATATCGACTCATCGTCCATGCGTTCCATTTTACGTCTTAAATTTGGGACAATACAGTGCAGTGTCAAATGACACGTGATATTGTTACTAAGGAGTCATTTGAACCACTGACGACTGGGAGCAACGATTGACTGAGGTCATCTATCTGATTTTTTAATCCTTTTACTTTAGTCATTCTCTTTTGTTCAAACGTAGTTTTGTATAACAAAACAATAAATCTATGAGTAATGACATTTTTCTGCGTGTGATTTAACTTCCGTTCAGTCAACGGCTTTGACATGTGGTTTGCGAATATATATGTAGGCTTTTATGAATATCTCTAATTTTATTGGGCATGCCAAATATGGCTAACTGGTACAATTATGTTAAAACCAGAAAAATAGGTCTACAGGACATAGATAAATAAATCTACAGCATATTTATCTACTGACTATCCATAAATATTCCCAGGTAAATATTTAAGAACTACAAGTTCAAATGAAAAAAGTTAAAAACATATTATAAATAGTATATTGCAATAGATTAAGACAATGTTATTATTTTTTTTACTCTGGCAACCTTAATTGGCTCCTTAAACACAATCGTGGTATAATAACCTCATCAAAGGATTTGATGTAAAATCTCTCTCAACCAACATAGTAACGAAATTGCATGAGCCCATAAAACCTTATGGCGGGTACTTCCATTATCCTTCATAAGCGTAAGTTTTTAAAGTACTTGTCTTATTACTGGCATAGTTCCGATAAGCACATTCGTTGAGAGAGCATACATTTAATTTTAACATAAAACTGACCATCATTAATATTCTGAATGAACTTTTAATAATTATGGAACAACAAAATAATAATTAGAAAGGAACCGAAGATCCGTCTCGAACAAATGAGAATTTCTGCGTACAACTTATTGACAATCAACCATATCATATTAAACCACCCTACACATACCTACAGAACATAAAAAACCTGCTGGTGAAAAGTGCGTGCCGGCACATCAGTCTTAGAATCTAAAATATCTTAGTCTACGTACGAGTCCGTTAGGACTGCTCTTTCTGTAGAGGTTCACATTTTGCTTCTAGATATATCGGGAAGTAGGCATATTTACATAATTATATTAAATTATACATAATAAATGATATTTTATATAAATGCAGACGTTTCCACTAAATCATATAATATTCTACCAAATAATATAACGGATATTCTCAGAGATCTAATCATCTTATTTTCTTAGTACGATTTTTCAAATAACGGTAACTTCTACAAGCATCCGGTGGCGCCAACATCGTAGGTGCGAAATATTTTTTGTTTATACAAATCAAGAAATCATGACACAAGCAAAACATAACTATGTTGTTGTATGGATCCCTATAACAACAATAATTGTCAATTATTGATTAATAATTATTGATCAAGTTTTCTTCGCTGATATTAAAACGAGCAGCTTATAAAAATTGGTTAGTTATCAGCTACCATGGCCACACACTTCATGATCGGTTAAAACAAAAATCGATGCATCAAGAAAATGGATAATTGGAAAGTCTGTCAGCTGCTCAAAGAAAATATTTAGATATTAGTAAATTAATCCAGTAAAATAATTTCAAAATCTAATTTCATTGCCACACAGACTGTCTAAGTTAGTATCAAACGGTAGGACGTCTTAGTGTTAGGCCTTAGACTGTAGTCTATTTTACTGTCGATAAAGAAGCTTATAGCCGGCAGAAACAGCTTAACTACAGACAACATGACATCGTAAAGACAGAAGATTATTCTGTCACGTCATAATTTACTGCTTTATATTGATACCAGACCACAGATCCAGAAATCAAATCCTGCTTACAAAAATCACCAGCGTCTTTTAGACTGAATGAATTGATTGGGTACTTTAGAATTCTGCATAGTTTTCTAGAGAACCTGCCAACCTGCCAACCCATACCTAATCAGGACAGCAAACAATACCACAGTTATACTCGTAAATGCAAGCTAAATGGTAATGTAAGCTGAAACAATTTTGTCTTAGAAAACACTATAAAGACTGAAAGCGTGTTAATATTTTTTCTGCATCGTTCTACTGATTAATATTTAAGGTTATTGCATATTTTAACCGATTAATTTACAATTTTTTACAGATAATTTTACCGATTAATATTTAACATTATTATTGTAAAATTGTTGGAGGCATAGAAGATCGAGCCTCGTGGCGTGCCATTGGAGAGGCCTATGTCCAGCAGTGGACGAAGGCAGACTTATGTGTGTGTGTGTGTGTTGTAAAATTGTATATTTTACTAACATCGGATATTTTACTAAATGATATGTGTGTTTGTAATTTGATTCACATTTCACCATGCATTGCCAATAGCTGCCACAGAACAGAATAGTAGGGATAAAATGTCGTAATTAAGTTTATAAAAAAGGGAAAGATAAATTAATGATAATTAAATAGTGCGCAACTCGACCTCTTGGGCAAGTCTCATTCGTAAGAATCGAACAGGTATGCAGTAATTGTGGCCGATTATCAGGCCAATTTATAAATATTTTACGAGTACATTCGGAGAAACCCAGGACCCAATTCCAACTGTCAGGCCGAAATACAAATTGTCTGTCCATCTTTAAATTTCCCTTTAAATAGGAAACTGATTGACTCACTTCGTCGCACATGTTTGGTAAAATATTTTCTCTGCAATATTACATAATTGATTCAAAAACATCTTTTCAATATTTTACATTATTAATAAAATTTTACTCTTCGAAACAATTCACGGCAGGTTTACACAAAATATAGAATTATAACTGGCTGTAGAGTGGACTTTCCTTTACCTGTTGATGAATGACCAGCAAAATTGTATTCTGTAAAACAAATTTATGATTTGAATAAGTGCAAAGTTGCTGCACTAAAAATTATTAATGTAGATAACTAGGCAACATAATTGTATCCGAGCCGATGAATGTGCACTCCGCGTGAAATATGCAGCTCTGCTCGGTTTATCATTTTGCCAGTTATCGTGTTAGCTTGACGGATTTATGTATGAGCCGAGCAACAGTTTGGTACCATGCATTCACAGGCCGTTGGTTTTAGAGAACAAAAAACTGTTTAATAATGCATATTAATAGTTCATATGTTTATGTAATGGTGTTTTAAAAATACAATTTAGTGTAGCTAGATAATGATTGTGTAGATAATGTGTTGTGAGCCAGATACGTACATACCATATATTTTATTTATTATGCCAAACCTAATCGTTTTGTTTTAAGTATAATAAAAATATTAACAATTTAACGAAATAAAATTGATTTGTCAAATTAAATACCAAGTCTTAGCTTTTTTTAAAAAAGGCCAGACCAATAAGATTCTCTTTAGCTACCTACTTGAAAATTGAAAGAGAAGAAAGTAAAATGTTGCTCTAAGAAGTTTTTATTCGTCAAAACGATAGACAATTTAAACACCGCCATTGTTAAACTGTGAGCTTTAATAATGTTGCTATTATGCGCTGTTTGCTCACTTCGAGACAATCGCTGCTTGACAGTACGTGGGCTGATTTCTCGTCTGCACGGTGCCAATTACGAACTGATGAAATTCTGAATTAATATGAGATTGATTGAGCCTGTCTACATGTGAATTTATGATTTAATGAATTCTCAATTACCACCGAGACAGATAATTGTTACGTAACAATTTATAAACTGTGAACAAAGTTATATGCGATGTAATTTAAAACCACTTGCTATAATTTACTTCTCATGGACTACGTGACAGACTTTAAACCTTCTCCTTACCTTACTAACGATGATGATGATGATATAGATGGTGATGTTTATGACAGCCAATTGTCAAGTTGATTTTTTGCCGGCACATAATTTATTTTACACTAAATTTCTCAAAAATATATTGTTGTATATATACGAGTATATAGATACAGACGTATTTTTTATCAAACTAAATAAATAAGTCCTCGTCTTAATAAATGCCCAAGCACAAAAATGTAGACCTAAGTAAAGTTGAAGCAAAGGAGCGCTGCGCGAAGGTCACGTGCAGGTCGCCAGTAAACGTTCCGCCGCGTCACAGCATCCGACTCATAATTTAATGAAAAAATTCACAGAAAACGAGCTTCGGCGGGTCGCAATCTTCCAAATTGCTCCTCCACACCGGCAGCCTAATTCCTTTAAATATTATTCTTGGCTCTTTTATCGTATATTTTGAAATTAGCCCGGCACGAATAATGACTGTAATATGCGCAGTTTTGATTAACTCCCCCAAAACCAATACTTAAATATTATCAAGGTGGTGTTATCGATCAGGGGCACCACGACAGTTCGTATCATCAGCTGTTTGACTCGAGAACGCAAGGTACCTCCCATTCTGTGTCCTCATAATGAATTTCGTATTTTACGTATGTATTTTATACAAATTGATCAATTGTAAATTTATCTTTTTCAGTTATTTGTTGTTTAATTATATTATGTTCCATTTTGTATTCAAGCTACTAATACAAAAATAAATGACCTTTATTCAACATTAGATGATGCCAAATTGTAATAAATGACCTTCCTTTACTTATTTAGCAGAAAATCGTTAATTTACCATTATTATGAAAGATCGTATGCGTATTTGGCCGGAAAAAACGACCTAGAAACTAATTAAGCGTGGTGTCTTTCGCATATTTGTATCATTATCTTATTACAAAATTAGCGAAGGCCAACTTAAAAAATAATTTCCGCCGCCTTAAAAACACTTACTTAATAAGCCCGTCAATATCAGCTGATTGCTGTACTTACAGCGCATTAAGTTCCCGCCATTTTTTAGCGGCACCATTTCCCGCGCACTTGTCTCTGGGTAATAGTAATTTGAGCGATTATGTCTGGCAACACTTTATGCCGCATTTGCATAATAAAATTACCAGTGGCCGTCAGTATCATCGCGAGATTGCAAAAAGTATGAGCGCTGCACCATCGTTGGGATCGTTTACGGTATTAAAAGCAGAAGCCATTTGAGGTTGATAATAAATCGAACATCCTTCGAACCCGACCGCTCATATACAAGCGAAGATAAGTGGTTTTCACGTTCCTCGCAAGAAATAAGGTCTATGAAATGAGTTTTAGCCATAACAAAAAATGCCTTTATAAGGTTTGGTATTAGACACCATTTTCATTTATAAAATATATATTTTTTTGGAAAAATGCTTTGCAATATTGCTAAACTTTTTAAAGAGTCGTTTCATTATCTATTTACAACGCGTTTTTTATGGAAATACTAACGGTCTGACAACTACGTGATCTCAGATAACACTGTTTACTTGAATACCTGTTTTATTACTCCTCCATTATAACTGTTTTGCTACTCCTCCTAAGTTGGGAGGCTTCCTGTCGAAGAATTAAGCCCTTGGAGGGTATGGTATGGAAACACAAGAATAGGTACCGACTAGCGCTGCTGTTTAACGGAAAAACTACATACAGCAGTCGTCTAAGCTACACTCACTGAGTTTTCCCAATATATGTAGACAATGAACTATGTATACTTCTTACAAACTGTAGTTGCTGATTACTACTAACCATAGTTCTTATTCGGCAGTGGACCGATTCGATGGTTGAACCCCATCTTGAGAAGTATCGGCTGTGGGGCTCAAGGGATCATTCAGACAGCCCAATGTAGGAAGGCCTGGAGAGCCCTTACAAGCAAAATGACCTTTACTGAAGAAGAAGAATAGTTATTAGGTAAAACAAAAATTCTAAGCTTTGTAAACTCTGC